>JAAFCF010007112.1:6108198-6134369 GCA_013389785.1 Helicorthomorpha holstii | reverse complement strand
TTACTTTTGAGCTAATTTTGCATTACTTTTGAGCTAATTTTGCATTAGTTTTGAGTCTATGTGGCTTTAGTGTTGAGCTAATTTTGCATTAGTTTTGAACTGATTTTACATTAGTTTTGAGCTTATTTTGCACTAGTTTTGATCCTATTTTGCATTGATTTTGATTCTATTTTGCACTAGTTTTGATCCAATTTTGCACTAGTTTTGATCCTATTTTGCATTAGTTTTGATCCTATTTTGCACTAGTTTTGGTTCTATTTTGCATTAGTTTAGACCTGATTTTGCATTAAGTTTACACAAAAATTTATCATAACAAATTGTCACTTATCTTGAACATAATGAATTTTACATTAAAAAATATCAAACTTTGAAAGTATTAATAGAAAAATTTTAATTGTTTTTCTAAACATTTTAAATAAATAAAACTGTTTACAATTTATTTCACGTACAAAAATGAAACAAATTTTTCACTATGTTTACTGAAAATTCCAAATCAATAACTAAATTTATCTCTACCATTATTCATTAAATTAAAACTAATATCAGCCAAAATATTTTGTTTACAATATTTTGCAAAATGTTTTTCATACAATTGAAAAATAAACCAATTGCAATGTCCACATAATAATTTGTTCATAACAAAGTCATACTTTGAAGTGAAAGCAGTTGTCATGTCATGCTCGTGCACAAAGCACGTGCTACTATGTACACGTGCATTTCGAATGTGGATAAATGTTCTGTCCTTCATCCAGTTGAAATGGCATGCATCACACGTATATAAAAATTTCCAGTTAATCATTATTACGATTATTATTGCCATTGTCAACCTCGAGTGCAAACCGAGGTCAGCATCTTTTTTTTTTTTACTTTATTTTTGGTTTAATTTTCATTTTCCATTTAATACACATGGTCTCGTTAACTCGTTTCCGCCTTCCATTTCATTTGGTTAACAATCGCTTGTCTTGTAATAATAAACGATTGGAAATTATTGGCCATAAATAAATCCTACGCCCCAGCAAAATCTTAACTTTGAAGCTGAGATTTAATTACTGTCAGGGGGAAATTTGCTCGTTATAGATAGCTGATAAAAGTGTTAAATCACCAAGAAATGGCTTGTACGTATAAGTTTTCAGACTCCATAAATATAAATTACTAAATATGATATATTGCATGGTTAGATGTAAAATAACAGTACATAATGGTAGTACAAGTAATTATTATCGGGCAGTTTGCACTAAATAATAAACTAAGCTTATTATTATGAAAAAACAGGCAATGGCATAATATACTGTACTGTAAAAAAACAAAATAGAAATTTTCATTATCTGATGCTAAAACTGAATTCTAAAACTTAAAAGTAAATTTAAAACGTATACTAATTTGTAACTAAATTTTAATAAGTCCATTACAAATAAAATCAATTACCGTATGAATATTAAGCTTCAATCAAAAGCAGATCAAGCACCAACTTTAAATATAACAATTTAAAAAAAATGGACATAGAAATTAATTACCGAAAATTATTAGACAATTTATAGGAATATTTTTGCCATTTGAGGGACTATTTAAGCCATTTAAGAGATTATTTGAGCCATTTGAGGGACTATTTGAGCCATTTAACTGACTATTTGAGCCATTTAAGGTGACTTATTGAGCCATTTAAGGTAACTATTTGAGCCATTTAAGGTGACTATTTGAGCCATTTAAGGTGACTATTTGAGCCATTTAAGGTGACTATTTGAGTCATTTAAGGGCCATTTGAGCCATTTAAGGGACTATACGAGCTATTTAAAGGACTATTTGAGCCATTTGAGGGACTATATGAGCCATTTAAGAGACTATTTGAGCAATTTCATGAGAAAATTACTAATTAAATAACATGTGTTATGATGTAAACTTTCACGAAAAAAACTCCCATTTTCTTCTAACAAATTTCTGAAATCGATTATTAAATTAATTGTTTTTTTATATAAATTTCTTATTGAGAATAATAAAAACGGGTACTAGAAAATGCAATGTGTTTAGATATGATCAAATTGGACAAAAGTAATTGAGTTTAAAAATAGAAATAACTTTGAGAAGTCTAACAATTTGATAATTAAGTTTACCTATTATTTTTTGTATTTACTATTTGTTTAGTTTAAATTTAGCGTAATTGATGCAATTTCTATCGATAGTAGGGTTTAAAAAATTTATTAGTGATAATTTAATCAAAACTAAACACAAAAATTAAACTAAACTCATAAATTACATCAGACATGCTTTAAAAATACAAATTCAGTTGATCAAATTAATACCATTGTTAGCACTGATGCCACAAAAACGTGTAAAAAATGATAAATATAAAATTAACAGTAAAAAAATTACAAGTAATCATATCACTCATTAATGATTACATCATAACTTTCACTTCTTCAATTTTAACTTTAAATAAGAAATTTCTTCTTTGTATGTTTACTACAGGGTGATTAGGAAAAATGATCTACAGTATAGTATGCCAAACAATTTATTTCTGTTTCCTTAACTGTAATTTAATCAATAAAAAACGAGATAAATAACCGTTGTTGGCAATTCAATTTATTCTCGTTTCTTTATTGCAAGTTTTTCAGTTTTTTTATTATCGAGTACATGAGCACAAATTATTATGACCATCCTGTATACTGGTCTTTGTATACAGTATCTACACTAAAAACTATTAATTTATCCATTAATAAAATAAATTAAAATGAGTACCGATGCGTAATAGCTTTTTACGTGACTTGTACTGTAGGTTGTCATTTACTGGGCAGCATATTTGAATACATAAATTAAGGGTGTGTATGAGAAATTATACAACTTCACACCCATTTTGACATGAAATAATTTTAACTAACGCAAAAAAGTGTTAATTACTAATTAGCATTGATTTACATTGCAATTTTAAATGACACTATAACTAAAATTAATTAAGCAAAAAAGTCTTGAGTAAGATATCAACGACCAACTGCGAATATGATGGCAATTTTAAACAAAAATTAACACAAGTCAATTAGTAAAGTCTTACCTGGAGTTTGGATTTCAATGAAAAGTTCCAATTGCCTTGATCCATGCAGTGTTTGTTGTTGTTTAACCCACAATAATGTCTTTTAATGTCCTCTTCATATTGTTAAATATGCAAATTGAACATTAGCACTTGTAATGATAATAATTGTAAAGAAGCAATACACAGCCACATGAGGCTCACCAAATCGTAACCAAGCCATAAAGTAAAATGTTAAAAAGACGTGGGGAAAGAAGAAGAAAAAGAAAAAAAAAGAGGTTCGAAAGGTTAAAAAATGAAACGAAGGAGAAAATAAAAATGTGAGAAGAAAAAAAAATTCAAGGAAGTCAAGCTGAAGGAATTCAAGTTCATGAGTGACCGACTTTCACTTATGTTGCACTTTCATTAGATTTGCGTAAAAAAAAATTTAATTGCGCTGAAACCGTATAAATATTTCATGTACGCGATAAGATGAAGAAAACGATGAAAAGTTTACGAAAAAATGTGTTTTTTTTGATCTTCTTATTCGCTGATGTTACATAAAATCCAATTCCGCTCTTAAACTTCCTTGGTTTTGATATTTTTTTTGAAGATGGTCAAAAATTGATTTGACCTTCCAGACCATCACCACCAAGATCTTCCACTCTTGCTACAAACTACAAATACAAATTGAAGTTTTGCGTTTCAGTTCAGCATTTCCGGCAAATGAAAACTGGATCGGAAGGAAAAAAATTAACTAATTGCTTTGAAAATAATTTAATGATAGTTGACATTGTAACACCTCCTTTACCTTCAAATTCTGTTTGAAACTCAGAAAAGTCGCTTTGGAAACCAAAAGTTTTGCTTTTGGACTTTTTGAGGCGGAGAGAAACTAGTTCAAGGGCAGCCAATTATTTGACTTATCCCTTACACTTACACACACACAAATATGCTACTCCACCCACTCTGTTTTTCTCACTGGGGTTTGAAACCCTTTACTGGCCAAAACTAAAAGTACTGTAGTTACCAGTGAAAACCTGAGGTCGAGTCGGGCCCTTCAATCACAAAAATAATAGTGCTGGTGTATGTGGAGAGCCAATTTATTGCTTTTTAGTTCAAATATTTTCTATGTAATATTTAGATAATATCCTAAAGCAAGATAGGAAAAAGTACTCAAATTTTAATACTGTATTTAAATTTGGCATGTTAATTGATGGGGAACATACAATCTGTAACTTGAAGCCAAATTAAGTCTATTCTTATTTGTCTAAAGTCAAATTTGGATGTTTACCACAATAAATATAGATCTTTTATGACTAAAAAAAATTATAATTGAGTATTGTATTACCAATTACTTACAGTATGCACTTCAATTATAATTAATCTAATAATTTTGTGCTAAAAACTGACATTTTTATGAGTTTTAGCATTAAAAATGAATGTAAGTTTACTCAGCTATCAAATCTAGTAAAATTTTGAGTGACTGAAATGCTAAATGGATGAGTAATAGTAAATTTAGTATAGTAATCGCAAAATTAGATTTTGTAATTTGCAATGGCTTTTGTTGAAACAAATGTAATGACTAATTTAGTGATTTCAATGATATTTATAGTGATTGCAATGGCCAATTTGATTTTAAAGGCTAAATTAGAATGTAGTGGGCAAATTTGATTGTTATGATAATTTTAGTTATTGCAATGGTGTTGTGCAAAAGGCAAATTTAGTGCTTGAATGTCAAATACAAAATTTCTGATGGCATATTTAATAGTTTTAAATAGATTTAGTGCATTTTAGAGAGAATTTAGTGTTTTTAGAGCGAATTTACTGGCAAAATAATGTGGTTAAATTGGCAAATTTAGTGCTTGTAAAAATCTGATCTAATTTACTTAAAAGCTCAAAGTAAAATGTCTTATTAGTGAAAATTATGCATGTTTTTGTAAAGTTGATTTTTTTGAAATTGCATTTACATTGAGTTTAAATCTCGATTTTCAGACTTTTAACATGCAAAAGCAGCTGCTGTAACTTAATTAAAAAAAAGTTCATTAAAGCTAGTTAAAATATTTAAACTTGAAATTGTATACTAAGTTAGTACTGTAAAAGTAACTTAATACTGTTTCTCTTAACATAACATGATTTTCTTCTTTTTTTTCTAGAGTTTGAAAATTTGAACTAGATATGAAAAATTGATCAGATTTCATTTCCTTGTCAAGCTGCTTATAATGCACGTCATGATTTTACCAGCAGGTGGAGTTCAATTAAAATTTCAGTTAACATAACCGTTCAGTTTTTTTTTATTTTGTTTACTAGCCTAATTATTACTCAGAAAATACTTTAAACACAATTTTGATACAAAATTATTGCAATAAAACTGATTTATTGAAGCTGAAAACTTCAAAACTTCTAAAATGAATAGAAAAGATGAAAATTGCAAGTATGAGCTACTGTTTAACTATTAATAACAAAATGGTTAAAATTTACAGTATCAAATGAATTTGCATATCATGAAGGTTTTACATTGCATGTTAAATGCTGAATTTTGTCACTTGAGTTTTAGCATCAGTAGCCACTAATTTATTTAACCAGTAGTTAAATAGTTAAATAAAATTCTGGACTTTTGAAAAACGGTTTCCTCAAATTTTACCTTGAAAACTTCAATTTAAGACACTTGCTCGTGTCACTGGCGCCACTTTTTGTCGGCTAAAAAAATTTTAATCTTAATTTCTATAGCCTACATAATATTATTTTAATCAAAATATAACCACAGCTTAGCAACTTGAATTAATTAAAATTAAATAATTAAAAAAACCGTTTTTTTGTACAGTTTTTTTTTTTTTACAAGACATTTTTTTCTCTTCGACCTTTAACGTCAATAATTACTTTCAACTTTTAAAAAACATCATGTAATAAAAACAGCATATAAGGGTTGAAGTCTTTACTTCTTAAGAAGTAAATTTATTGTTTAGGACCCATATAGTCATTATGGCGTTAAGGTGTGTACTGTGTTTTTACGATCTGGAGTCCCAGATGAACTTAATAGCTTGAAGATGACCTTCAGTTAAAAAACGAAGTCCATTGTAGTACAGTAATGGTATGTGTGATGAAATGGTTTCGATGATACAAAGGTTTCCTCCAGCATTTTTTAGTGTTATTTTTTAACTAGAATTTTTGCTCGTAAAAACGGTGAAATGGTAAAAGTCTAGGTCTGTTCTTTGCACTTGCAACCTAAGGGCTGTTTATCAAGTTAAAAAACAAGAGTTGAAGAAGGAGAAAATAATGAAAAAGGGGTTGTTTTTTTTTTTAAAGAAAATAAAACGTAAGAAAAGAGATTTTTTTTAAAAAAGAAAATGTTATAAATCTTAAATGCACCCTTCACTTTTGTTGCTCATCTTTTTTTTATGTTTTTCCTTTTAAAAATTTTAACTTTCGTTTGTTTCAATGGTTATTTCCTTTACCTGGCAGCTGTTTGTATTGTAGACAGTCACAAAAAAGTAGAAAAAAATGTTTTTTAAAAGTTAAAAAAAAGTTATTTATTTTTTAATTAATTTAATGTAGTCATGGACAAGGTAGCAACCCTTGATCGTTAAAAATGTTTTTGTTTTGTATTGTAAATTTCATTTTTTTTGTTGTTGTTGGCACTAATAATGATTAGTTTGGATTGGTTAAGTGTTGAAGGTGGTGTAAAACTGCTCAGTGGTACGTGAAATGTGTTTCAGTGGTCAGACATTGGGTTGGACAAAACAACCAAAATTATTTTATTGATTTGTTTATTATTACCAGTGCAAAGGTGGTGTATTACCTGGATAATAGTAAATGTAAAACACGATTTGGATATTCAAATTATCACTTTTGTGTCTGAAAATACTGTATGTATTGCAGATTTTATTATTACAAGTCAAGCTATTTTTTTTAATGAATGAACTTGTACTTTGTCTTGTTTGCCAATTATACACAATTTTCCAAACATCTACTGTTAGAAAATCTTATCTACAATAGTTTATCTTTATTAGATACAAATCGCCAACATAATAATTACTCCAGCTAAAGCTAATTTCAGTTGTACTGTACAAATAACGTTGTATTTACTGTAAGAGCAGGGTCTATGTGGTGGTGCTACTGGGTAACTGTTACTGTACTCAAAGTGGACATGAACACTGAACAGGCAGGCCCCCTGATGGTTTGAGCCAACCTTGAGCTGATCAATATCATTATTTCTCCGGCGACCTCGACAAGCAATGCCAACTTGACATACATGTATTGGTTTTCATTTTTAAAAAAAATTAATGTGCGAATTGCTTTGCTATACCGATTTTTGACGATTGCACTACCTTTGAACTTGTCAATCGTAATTTAGGGACAGAGAAAATGAAATGTAAGCCCTTGACAAATAAGGAAAACGCTTGAATTACAATTATTTATTGAAACTAAATTGTGCACTGATACCAATACAAACTTTCAATTGAAAATATTAAAATGGACAACACCTTTTGATAATTTTTTTAATGAACCGATGAAGGTCAAAAACAATGCCATTTGACTAATAACAAATTAATATATGCAACTTTATCGAGAACAATTTTAATGACTTGTCTATTACAACTATTGTATGCTAATTTTTGTAGATTAGGAAAATGAAGTAGTCATCTAAATTTAGGAAACGTTTATAAGATCCAATGTTTTATTTAGAGACATTCAGTTCTCTATGCATCAAAATTTGTACATAAAAACATGGGATCAAGTTCCCAATGTTGTTTTTGTTTAGGACATATTTTATTCTCAGAAATTCATGACTAAACTTAATTACTGTATATCCTATTTTTAGATATTGTTGCTGTCTAATACTTGAACTAATCAGCTTCATTCCTCCTTCAATCTGGAAATGACACTATAACATGCTCAATGTAAATATCTTAAAAAATTATATTATTATTAACTAGCTGTCCCGTTCGCGCTTTGCTGCGAAGATTATGAAGTCCGTTCCCGATTTGTCCCGTTCTCACCCGTCCCGTTAATTTTCTATTGCGTTTTTGCATTCACCATAAAAGTTTTATCGGTAGCTCAAAAGATGGCGCTATAGGTTTCCCAAATTCTGTCCCGCGAACCTCAAAATTTAATTAAAACATTTTATTAAAAAATAATTTTAACAAAATTTAAAAACTTTTTTAGGCCCATAGGTTCGTCTGAGTACACAGAATAATGTCCTAAAATTTCATAGCGATAGGACGAATAGTTTAGGAATGCATAAAGGACAGAAAGACACACACACACACACACACACAGTCTCTTTTATATATATAGATAGGCACTGTTGAGGACTACTTTGGTCTTGAGTCTAATTTTAGCACAACACCATTTTGAGGTAGCAGAATTGGAATTCCTTTTTGCATAACCAATGGAATCTGTTAACAAGATTAATAAATGTAAAAAAAAATCCCACAATGATTGCTAATCTGGTATTACCTCTGTTTTTGAACAAGGTGACACTTTATACTGGCTTATAAAATTAGCTAATCCAATTTTAATTTGCATTAGGCCAAATCTCATTCCAATGCAGACTCGAGGACCAACTCCAAAGGGTAGATAGACCATAGGATGGCGTTGGGCTTTGTTTTCTGGAGTAAAACGTTCAGGATCAAATTTGCTTGGTTCTGGATAAATTTCAGGGTCATGATGAATAGCGTGAACTCCAATATAAACTATTGTTCCTTTGGGAATGAAAATGTCTCCATATTTATAGTCACTCACACATTGACGTTCAATTCTAACATTTAAAAATCCTCATAAATATTAAATAAGTAAATTGGTAATTCCCAACAAACCTGCTGGCTGCTGGATACTTTCTAAGTGTTTCTGTTATGACCATATCCAAATAAGGAAGTGTCAGTAGCACTTCAGGTAGCAATTTACCCTGTAACAGGACATAAAGTTTTAAATAACAAGTACATGTAACAAATCCTCCAAGTAAATTACATGAGTTTCTAAAACTGAATCAATTTCATTTTGCAATTTCTGTTGGCAATCTGGATTTAATGCTAATTCATAAATTGCGTAACTAATGGAGTTTGAAACTGTTTCAAATCCAGCTATTAGGAAAAGGACGGAATTGGCTACTACTGCATCTTCACTAAGAACTACAATTTAAAAACAGAATTTAGTTAATAATGATGTTAATTAGAGAATATGTAACTACCTTTGTGGTTTCTCCAATTTTCTTTTGAATATTCAGACGTATTTGAATCATTGTTTTCTTGCTCATCAAGTAACTTTCCTTCCTTTTCGCTGTTTTGGGCATCTAAAACTAACTGTAGAAAGTCGTTGCGCTTCTACATGGACAATCAAACAGTTCAGTTTTTTATTGAGAGCATTTTGACGCATTTTGTCTTTTCTAATGTATTGTTGTTTATACAGTACCTCATTTTGTGTTTGGCGAAGATTAATTACTTTCCTAATTACTGACTCAAAGTATGCCAATGGCTTTGCCGGATATAACGACAGTTCAAATAATTCAACGAGCTTTGGAGTCACTATCATAAAATAGTTAATAATCACTTTTGTTGCCATTTCTTTTCTGAGAAGAAATTGCAGCATTATTTCTAAGGTAATGACAATACTGCAACATGAAATATTAGTAATTAACTATTACATAAAAGTATTTTTCATTGGCAAGAATAACACAGAAAAATTGTAATTGGAAATGATGAGATTTAACCTCGTTTTTTACAATTGTAAAAATCAGTTTTCAAACTTAGGAAATCATTTGCTGTGTTGCAGTAATGTTACATCATTCGCTTTATCTTATAGTGATGTCATACTTACATGTAACCATCAGCACTATAGGAATGCTAAAGTTGAAAAGGTTTTTGGCATGTTGAATAAATGGGTCATTTGGGTCCTTGCAATTTATATTTGTACTGAAGCAACAGGCTGCGATAACATCCGTTGTATATAAGCTTAAGTAACTGACCATAGAAATCAAAAACATAATTTTTAAGCAGAGGTTTTATTAAAAATCAAATTTAATTTTTCATTTACGTTTTAATGTCCATTTCTCCATTGTTTTTTAAAACATCATTCTTTAGAGTTGTAAGCATTTTTTGAGCACATTCATCCATTAGTCCTTCCATCTGCATATTGATTAAATAATAAAACACAGATGTCTACTTTAAATTCAATTATTAAAATAGTGTTTTTATGACCTGTCTGAGTTTTCCTGAGGTAAATGTTGGTGATAACACTGCTCTAGCTGATCGCCATTTATCACCAGATAAATGGACTAAAAAATGCCTTGCCAGCCTACTTTTCCCATTCAAAGGCATAGTCTTCATAAAATATATGATTAATAACGAACTACAATATCAAACCATTTAATATTTATAATGTACACTTACTCGGCTATCACTAAAATAGTTGAAATCTTTGATTGTAATTGCTTTGATCATTTCCAAGTCATGAATCATTAAATATGGTCGACGAAATTCATATACTCTGACAATTAATTGTAATTAATATTACGATACTGTAAATAATAAGGTAAAAAAATTACCCATATACTTTTCCATATTTTTTATAATTTTGAATATCTTGGTAAGCAACCACCTAAAATTAAAATTGTGGAAAAAAAGTTTAAAGTAACAAATGTTAAATAATTTGTTGACAGTTATCCATACATCAGAAAAAGCCTCTTTTATGGATCCAATGAATGGATAGGCTGGCATAGCAGGAACATTTTGTGATTCCCAGAATCCAAACGTCCATGTCCCATAACTGATATAAGATTTATTTGAATATAAACAACATTTGAGCATTGTAATGCTGCTTATGTAAACAAGAACATTTGAATTAAACTTACACATAGAGAAATCCAATCAGAACTGCAATAGCAATCAACCAATCTGGAATGGTAACAAATCCAAATAAATCCATGATAGAAGCTTAAAACGTTGACGTTTATTCAGCTGAACAGCGTTTACTTTTGTTTTCTTTTTAAATGCAAGTCCTTGAGCGTCGTTTAGCTGTTGGGAGCTGCGACTTATATTGATTTTTTTGTTCAGGGCTTCCCAAGGCTAAACTCATCTATAACAAACAATTTCTAACGATTACGTCAGAAATACTCCTACTATGCTTGTCATTTCAAATTTAAACAACAGTTAATTGAAGATAATAACAATCAGAGAGAAAAAAATACAAAATCATCATTTATTGTGAATTATCTCAGTTTATGTCTGATTTTAAATTATTTGTTAACACATTTACAGTGTAGAATTATGACTGGTAAATTTGATTAAATTTAATGTAGGATTGGGAACCACTAACGCTAAATATGCTAAAATCTTTTCTTTTCTTGTAATTGGAACTGTAGAAGATTACTTTGTTATTGGTTCTACTTTTAACACAACACCATTTTGAGGAACCAAAACTGGATTTCCTTTTAGCATAATTAACGGAATCTGTTAACATTTATTAAAAAGAAATCATTGATACACTGTGAGTATAAAAATAACTAACAAAATATTACCTCTGTTTTTGAACAAGGTGACACTTTATACTGGCTCATAAAATTAGCTAATCCAATTTTAATTTGCATTAGACCAAATCTCATTCCAATGCAGGCTCTAGGACCAACACCAAAGGGTAGATAAACCATAGGGTGACGCTGAGCTTTATTTTCTGGAGTAAAACGTTCAGGATCAAACTTGTTAGGCTCAGGATAAATTTCAGGGTTATGATGAATAGCGTGAACTCCAATATAAACTACAGTTTCTTTGGGAATGAAAATATCACCTAGTTTATAATCAGCCACACACATACGTAACAATCTAACATTTAAAAGTTCACATACTGTAATCATTAAATTAACATGAAAAATGGCCATGTGAAACAAACCGGCTAGCTGATGAATACTTTCTAAGTGTTTCTGAAGTCACCATATCCAAATAAGGAAGTGTCAGTAGAACTTCAGGTAGCAAATTACCCTGTTAACATGGACATAGACATTTCAGTGAGTGGTTTTAATAGATACTTGTCATGCAAGTACTTTACGTGGGTTTCTAAAACTTTATCAAGTTCATCATGCAATTTCTGTTGGCAATCTGGATTAAATGCTAATTCATAAATTGCAAAACTGATGGTATTTGAGACCGGCTCAAATCCAGCTATTAAGAAAAGGACTGAGTTGGCTACGACTGCATTTTCACTAAGAACTTCAATTTAAAACCAAAATTTAGTTAATCATAGTAATGTTATATAGGTAATATGTAATTACCTTTGTGGTTTCTCCTTTTGAAGGGTTCTGGTGGGTTTTCATCACTGTTTTCTTGCTCTTCCAGACACTTTTCTCTGTCTTGAGCATCTAAAACTAACTGTAGAAAGTCGTTTCGTTTCTAAATGGACAATCAAACCGGTTAATACACAAATTAATTACTGTAGTTTACAATTATATTAGGGCTCATACCTCAGTTTGTGTTTGGCGAAGATTAATTACTTTCCTAATTACTGACTCAAAGTATGCTAATGGCTTTGCCGGATATAATGACAGTTCAAACAATTCAACAAGTTTTGGAAACACTATCAGAAAAAAATTAACTCAATTGTTAGTTGCTAGCAATAAAACGTTAAATTATTATACTTACATGTGACTATCAAAGCTATAGGAAGACTAAAGTTGAAAAGATTTTTAGCATTTTGAATGAATGGGTCATTTGGGTCCTTGCAGTTGATATTTGTACTGAAGCAACACTTTGCGATGACATCCATTGTAAACAAGTTTAAGCAACTGACAAATTAAACACAAAACTATATTTTTCAAGTAGAAATTTAACTAAAATATCCTATTTATTTACTTTTTGATGTCTATTTCTCCATTGTTTTTTAAAACATCATTCTTAAGAGTGTGAAGCAATATTTGTGCACATTCATCCATTAGTTTCTCCATCTGTAGTGAATTTTGAGTAAATGTTAGTGTAATTGATTAAAATAATGTACCTGTCTGAGTTTTCCTGAGGTGAAAGTTGGTGATAACACTGCTCGAGCTGATTTCCATTCATCCCCAGTCATATGAACTAAAAAATGTCTTGCTAGTCTGCTTTTTCCATACAAAGGTAAAGTCTACGTAAGAAAATAAGTTGTACTAAGCAATAGAATCAGACAATTTTTTTTCACTTGCTATGATATCACAAAAATGGCTGAAATCTTTGATTGTTATAGCTTTGATCATTTCCAAGTCATGTATCATTAAACATGGGCGACGAAATTCATATAAACTAACATAATAAATGATAATAACAAAATGAACAAGTTTTTTTAATGGAAAATTACCCATATACTTTTCCATATTTTTTGTAATTTTGGATGTCTTGATCAGAAACTGACTAAAAGTAAAAAAGTTAAAAAAAAGTGACAAATTTCCAATATTAACTGTCATCCATACACTGAAAAACAAGTTATTTGTGGATCCAATAAATGGATAAGCTGGCATAGCAGGAACATTTTGTGATTCCCAGAATCCAAACGTCCATGTCCCATAACTGAAATTTTAACATGAACAGTGATTTTTGCATTTGTTTACAACATGTTATGCACATAGACATTATTAACGATTAATTAATTGAAACTTACATGTAGAGAAACACAATGAGAACTGCAACAACAATTAACCAATCTGGTATATCAACAAATCCAAATAAATTCATGACAAAAGCTGAAAACTTTGACGTTTTTGCAGCTGAGCAGTGTTTACTCTTGTTTTTCTTTTGAAATGCAAAAGTCCTTGAGTGATATTTACTGTTTATGGGAGTTTGACTTGAAAAAATCGATGTCTGTGCGGAGCCTCCCAACTTCCCAAGGCCAAACTCATCAGTAATGAACTATTTCCTGTCTCATAATTTATTTCATCATTAAATCACATACCCATTTTTGTCATTTTATTTTATGATCTACAGTATATAAATGTAAACAACAGCTAATTGGGATAATAATTCAATCACAGATTAAGAAACGTTTATTTTTTACACATTTATTGTGTAATAGCATAATCAGTGTAAATACAGTATTTCTTATTTAGTAAATGGCACTGTAGAATATTACTTTGTTCTTGGTTCTACTTTTAACACAACACCATTTTCGGGTACAAGCACTGAATTCCCTTTCTGCATTTTTATTGGAATCTGTAAAAATTATTAAAAAAAAATTATGTTTGGGTAGAAAAAGGATAGTAATCTGGTATTACTTCTGTTTTTGAACATGGTGATACTTTATGCTGGCTCATAAAATTAGCTAAACCAATTTTAACTTCCATCAGAGCAAATCGCATCCCAATGCAAACTCGAGGACCAACACCAAATGGCAGATAAACCATAGGATGACGTTGAGCTTTGTTTTCTGGAGTGAAACGTTCAGGATCAAACTTGTTTGGTTCAGGATAAATTTCAGGATCATGATGAATTGCGTGAACACCAACTGAAACTAAAGCTCCTTTGGGAATTAAAATGTCACCAAGTTGATAATCACTCGCACATTCACGTTCCAGTCTAACATTATAAAACAAAACTCTTACAAAAATTGAAATTTGTGAAATAAGTTTTATGATAAACAAACCTGCTACCTGCTGGATACTTTCTAAGTGTTTCTGAAGTCACCATATCCAAATAAGGAAGTGTCAGTAGAACTTCTGGAGGCAATTTACTCTGTTAAACATTGACATACACATTTTCAATGAGTTGTTTTAATAGATAAAACTCAGTGAAGTAATGTATATTACATGGGTTTCCAAAACTGTATCAATTTCATCGTGTAATTTCTGTTGACAATCAGGATTAAATGCTAATTCATAAATTGCAAAACTGATGGTATTTGAAACAGTCTCAAATCCAGCGATTAAGAAAAGGACAGAATTAGCTACAACTGCATTTTCATTAAGAACTTCAACAAGAAACATTTAAGTTAGTAGTGAAATACCCGTTTTTTTTGCAGTTATAAATTACCTTTATGACTTCTCCAATTTGTTTTTGAATATTCAGGTGTATTTGCATCACTGTTTTCTTGCTCATCAAGTAATTTTCCTTCCTTTTCTCTGTCTTGGGCATCTAAAATTAACTGTAGGAAATCGCTGCGTCTCTAAATGGACAATCAAACAGTTCAATTAGAAAATTTTGAAATATTTGATGTGTTTGCACATACAGTACCTCATTTTGTGTTCTGCGAAGATTAATTACTTTGCTAATTATAGTTTCAAAGTATGTTAATGATTTTACTGGGTATAATGACACGTCGAACCATTCAATAAGTTTGGGACACACTAGAATCAAATGTAAATTGAAATTTATGTGAATTATGCATTAATGATCATTAAAAATAATTTATACAGTATTTACTTATGACCATTAGAACTGTTGACATGCTAAAGTGGAAAAGTCTTCTTGCATGTTGAATGAATGGGTCATTTGGGTCCTTGCAGTTGATATTTGTACTGAAACAGCAAACTGCTATGACATCCATCGTAAATAAACTTAAGTAGCTGGAAATTTAAAATGCAGTAAATAAATTAATTACTTAAAAAATGACAATGCAAGTTACAAAGCAATTTACTTTTTGATGTCCATTTCTCCATTGTTTTTTAAAACTTCAGTCTTTAGACTTTGAAGCATTTTTTTAGCACAATCATCCATTAGTGTTTCCATCTTTATAGCCAATTTAATTTTTTATTAGAGAGAGAATTTTTTTAATTAATGTATAAATTACCTGTCTGAGTCTTCCTGATGTAAAAGTTGGTGTTAACACTGCTCGAGCTGATCTCCATTCATCCCCAGTCATATGAACTAAAAAATTTCTCGCCAGTCTGCTTTTTCCATACAAAGGTACTGTCTACATAATTTACACATTAAATTATAATTAACAATCAAAAACAAAGCTCCACAGGTGTTTACACTTACTCTTCTATCAATAAAATGATTGAAATCTTTGATTGTGATGGCTTTGATCATTTCCAAATCATGTATCATTAAATATGGGCGACGAAATTCATACAAGCTAACATAATTAAATTTTTGTTAATTACAAAATAACTTAAGTATGCTTATTATTATAAATTACCCGTAGACTTTTCCATATTTTTTATAATTTCGTATATCTTGATCAGCGATTGGCTGAAATTAAAAAATGTAAAGAAACAAATTTCCAACATTTACTGTTATTTTTACCTCAAGAAATAAGGCTTTCATGGACCCAATAAACGGATAGGCTGGCATTGTAGGAACATTTTGCGATTCCCAGAATCCAAAAGTCCATGTCCCATATCTTAAAATTTTGACATTGAACTTTTTCATTTATTTACAACATTGGAACATGAATAATGTCAATTTATGCATAAACTAATAAAATGTAACTTACATGTAGAGAAAGACAATCACAACTGAAATAACAATTAACCAATCCGGTATAACAACAAATCCAAATAAATTCATGACTGAAGCTTAAAACTTTGATGTTTTCAGCTCATATGTTTCTCTCTTAATGCAAGTCCTTGAGTGACACTGAATTAATAGTTGCAGGGCGTTCATGACTCGTTATATCGATTTTGTTGTGCAGGACATCCCAAGGCCAAACTTGGTTATAAAGCCTGTAAGAAACCCCCTCCTGTCTCTTCACTTTTATATAATTACGTCACATACACATAACATATGCTTGTCGTTTCACATCAATGTAAACAACAGCTGATTAGGATAATAACTATGAGAGATTAATGAAAACTTAAAGCTATAATTACGGTATATCAAACGTTATTTTAATTATTTTGAAGGGATGTAAGCTTAGTTTATTGAGATCAGAATTAATTTTTTTATTTAAATGTTGGTTGCACATTTTTTGCGTGGGAAGATAACTATGTTGGAAAAGTTTATTGTAGTATTTTATTAGGGTAAGTTTAACTGGGAACTCATTTACTAGTTTTTGTACTTTACTGCAAAGCATATAACAATGTAAACAATGGAAAAGCCAAGTTACAAGGGGCTTATATTATGCTCGACTTGGAATATGTGATTATTTGTTAAGAAACTGAAATAAATTGAATAGATAACACTGATATTTTAACAATTAATATTGTAAAGTTAAAAGAAAGAGGAGCACCACTCTTTATTGAATATTAAATATAAAAAATCAAGTTAGTTATTGTGCATTTGGATGATTTTTATTAGTTATTTGCATGAAAAATTGATAAAAATAATTCAGACAGTACTAAAGTGATTAAATTTCTTTTACAGATCAAAGAAAAACACTTGAACAAGATCCAAGAAAAAAAAAAGGACAAATACCGTATGTTAATAACTTAGTTTTCTATATTCATTACTAAGCTGCATTTTGCTAATACAAAATTGAATTACTACATTACAGTTACTTCAACAAACAATTGGATTACGACGTTATGTTATGCTATTACAAAATTGGATTACTACGCCACAATTTCGCTACAATATGTGAAATTTTTGAGAAGTTTTGCTGTTTTATATTGAAGAAAATGAACGTCAACTGTGAAACAACTTAAAAGTAAGAAACAAAAATATTTTATTACTTTATTGTAAGTTATCTCCTCTAAGTTTACATTTCTAGACACATACAAACTTGTATTAGTAGTAAACGACTAGTCCTGTATTGAATTTCTGGGTTTAATTTGTACAGTGATGCCATTTTGTGGCAATAGCATTCGGAAGCCTTTCTTCATCACAATTGGAATCTACAATAACATTTCATTAGCCCATATGAAACACACTGTACACACATTTTTCACAATTACTTCAGTTTTTTCACATGTTGTGACTTGAAACTGGTTGAAAAGATGAGCTATACATATTTTAGTTTCCATCAAAGCAAAACGCAATCCAATGCAAACTCTAGGACCAGCTCCAAACGGAATATAAGCCAATGGGTGACGTTTGGACTTATTTTCTTGAGTAAAACGTTCAGGAATGAATTTCTGTGGTTCAGGATAAATTTCTGGATCATGATGGATACTATAAACACCAGCTGCAACTAAAGTTCCTTTGGGAATAAAGACGTTGCCAAGTTTGTAATCACTTGTACATTGACGCTCAAGTCTTAAAAGTGAAATTTAGTTATAAAATTCATTGAAATGGTTATAAAATGTACCGAACTGTTGGTGGATATATGCGTAATGTTTCTGAAATTACCATTTCCAAGTAAGGCAATGATAAAATTACTTCTGGTGACAGTTTTCCCTGTTAAATAAGTTAAGAATTTTTAAAAAGATGAAGAATGACATGATTGCAATTGAATTTACATGCTTCTTTTCAGCAGCGTCAATTTCATCTTTTAATTTTTGTTGACAGTCTTGGTTTAAGGCCAATAAATAAATAACATAGCATATTGTAGTTGCTGTAGTTTCATAACCAGCTAATAAGAAAAGTATAGAGTTGGCAACTAAGCCTTGTTCATCTAAAACTATAATAATGTTAAATTAATTGAAATTTTGTTCAATTTAAAAAATTATTAAGGTTTTGTAATACTTTTGTGTTTTCTCCAAGAAGAAAAATCAGTGTCTGTTGTTGCATTTTCGTTGTCTAATAATTTTCCTTCTTTTTCTCTGTCTTGAGCATCTAAAAGTAGTTGAAGAAAATCATTTCTTCGCTATAAATACATTTCATTAAGTAAAAAGGATTAGAAAATTAAGTGAAGTGATAAGAAATCTTACTTTGTCATGAGATTTTCGGTAATTAACAACTTTGTGAATCATATTCTCAAAGTAAGTAAAACATTGCACAGGAAATATTGATATCTCAAATAATTCAATAAGTTTTGGGAACCACACTGAAAAAATACAACAGTTTAGCCTATGAAACACTTACAAAATGTAATATTTACCCATTGCTATAACTATTAAAGACAAGTTACGATTAAACAGCATTTTTGCATGGTTTACAAATGGGTCGTTTGGGTCCTGGGAATCAATGCTGGCACTGAAGCAACACGAGGCAATCACGTCCATTGAATAAACACCAATTCGACTTTTAAAAAAAAACCCACTTGAAATGTTGAAAATTTACATTACAATAACAAAAACTTACTCTTTAATGTTGATTTCTCCATTCAACTTTTTAATGTCGTTACGTAAACTTTGAAGCATTTTGTGGGCACTTTCATCCATCAACCCAACCATCTGTTTTAATTTTCCTGATGTAAACGTGGGGGTTAACACTGCTCTAGCTGATTTCCATTCATCGCCTGTTAAATTGGTTAAAAAGTTTCTTGCAAGTCGACTTTTGCCTCCAAGTGGAATTTTCTAAACGAAATTACTTATAAATTTTAAAGGCAGATTTTTAATGTAAAGAAAACAGTTACTCTTCTATCTGCAAAATAATTGAAGTCTTTAATTAAAATTGTTTTGAGCAGTTCTAAGTCTTGTATCATTAAGTATGGTTTTCCAGCTTCATAATACCTAGCAATTTAATCAGTTAATTTTAAAAAATTGCAAAAAAAGAAAGATATTAGTTACCCATAGACTTTTCCATACTTTTTTGCGTTGTTTAAATCTTGCTCAGCTACTGTCTAACTTTAAAAATCATGTTAATTATTCTTTACAAAGTAATCAGCATTTAATGAAATTCACAAACCCCAAAATATCCAGCATTTTTGGAACTTAGAAACGAATACCGTGGAATCGTAGATACATTTTGTGATTCCCAGAAACCATGATTCCATGTCAAATATCTGAAATTAAGTATTTCACTAAAAAAAAAAAAGTAATAACATAATTTTATAATCTTACATGTATAAACTGACTGCCACAATGACTATAAGAATTACCCAGTCGGGTATAACAATTAATCCCAATAAATTCATTATAATTTTGTAACTGTTTTGTTTGATAGACTTGCCGGTTGCAATGAATTCAGCTGTTTAAATACACTTTTCACAATACAATGTTGCACAATGTTTACTCAACTAACTGAGATTAGATAATTATTGTATTTTTAATCTACAATACTTATTAACGGAATTCTTATCATGATTTTTTGATAACAATTTTATTGGTTTGATCTCTTAAGAACATACAGTTTATTAAGTAAGAAGTTTTTTTTGACAAAATCTATTAGGTAATTACAATTAGTGTATTATTTTTATTACTATTAACAAACTAATCACGTTTTTCTATGAAAACACTAACATTTTCTTGGTTGAATTTCAACAGTAATTCCATTAACAGGAGCTAAAAATATCAGTGCATTTCTCATTTTCAGTGGAATCTGTAATTAAAAACATTTGTTACAAGTAATTAAATAGTTCAATTTATCATATTACCTCAGTTTTTGAACAGGTTGACATTTTAAAATGGCTGAAGATATGTGCTAAGCATATTTTGACTTCCATCAATGCAAATCGCATTCCAATACAGATTCTAGGTCCATTACCAAAAGGAAGATAAGCCATTGGATGTCGCTTAGCTTTGTTTTCTGGAGTAAACCGTTCAGGGATGAATTTATCTGGCTCAGGGTATATTTCAGGGTCATAATGAATAGCATAAACACCAGCTGCTATCATGTGTCCTTTGCGAATATGTATGTCTCCATAGCTGTAGTCTTTGGTGCAAGTTCTTTCCAGTCTAAAAATGATCAAAATTTAAATCCAAAAACATTTTATTGATGTTCATTAAGTTATTACCTAACAACAGGTGGATACATCCTTAATGTCTCTGATATTACCATGTCCAAATATGGAAGTGCCAAAATGATATCTGTTGTAAGTTTGCCCTGAAATTAAGTTAATTTTTTTAATGCAGTTATTTTCCCAAAGTTGCAGTTGTTTTTACGTGTAATACATTTTTTTCTAAAGCTTTATCAAGTTCTTCAGCTAATTTTTGTTGACAGTCGGGATTTAAAGCCATTAAATATGAAGTAAAACTGATTACATTTGCAGTTGTATCAAATCCAGCCAATAGAAAAAGCATTGTGTTAGCAATTAAACCACTTTCATCAAGAACTAAAAAATACGATTCAAAAACTAATTTAGTAACTTAGATTTAAATAATCACTGATCAATTTGTATTACCTTTATGCTTTTTCAAATTTGACGAAGAACCATCATTTGTTTTATTAAATTCATTGTTTTCTGGAGTTTTTCCTTGACTTTCGTTAACTTGGGCATCCATTAGTAGTTGCAGAAAATCATTGCGTCTCTAATGAACAAATTCAACAACAAAAATTAAATTATTTACATCCTAGTTAGTTATCATAAAAGTTTAATGTACCTCTTGTGATCGTCTCTGGTTGATGACATTTTTAGCTACTTTTTCAAAGTAAGTCAGACATTTGGCGTTGAAAAACGAAATCTCAAAAATTTCCATTAATTTTGGTGCAACAACTGATGAAACAACATTATAAATAAACCAACTTTACAAAAACTCAATTGAAAATCTAAGTTATTACGCATTGGAACTGCTTTTGGGGAGAAGTTGTTATTGATAAACAGTTTCCCATGTTCCATGAAAGGGTCGTCTGGGTCCTGAATGTTCAGTTTAACACCGAAACAACAACATGCAATTACATCCATTGTGTATACACTTGCCCGACTATGGTTAAAAATGGTTTATTTTGTAAATATTATAAACCCAAGTTTTCTAGTTGCAATTTGCTTTTTTACTCTTTTATGTTAATTATTCCATTATGTTGCTTGATATCTTCATGAATATAATCAACCAATTTGTGTGCACTTTCTTCAATTAGTCCAATCATCTGTTTAACAGCATTTTAATTTAATTTAGTTATTGTAAATATTGTTTTGATCTGACCTGTCTTAATTTTCCTGAAGTAAATGTTGGAGATAAAACTGATCTGGCTGATCTCCATTCGTCACCATTAAGAAAACTGATCATCTTTTTAGCAATTCTGCTTTTGCCTCCAAATGCAAAATGCTTTAAAGATGAAATCAAGTAAAATAAGTTATTAATTTGTATGATTATAACATAAAAATGTAATTAAGTGAAATTAACTTACTCTCCTGTCAACAAAATAGTCGAAATCTTTTATAAGAACTGCTTTTAACATGTCCAAATCGTGAATCATCAAGTAGGGTCTTCTTACCTCGTAATATCTTAAATTTATACCCAAAATTAATTAAAACAAGAACAATATTTAATAATCAGTTAAAATTATTACCCATAAATTTTTCCATACTTTTTTCTGTTTAGTAAATCCTTTTCAAAAACAGTCTAAATTGTATTTCAAATATAAAAATTATACCTAACTTATATGACACTTTTTTTTTACATGGCAAGAAACAATTTGTTGACATTGTAAAATAGTATTTCAATTTAGAAAATCATCATATTATCTTTACCTCAAAAAAACCAAACGATTTGGATCCTAAGAATGGAAATGGTCTAATTGTTTTTATCTTTTGAGATTCCCAAAATCCATAGTTCCATGATTGATAACTAAAAACATTTTTATGTTATCAACTATTAAGTACAAAATAATGGAAAAGGGCCACTTACATGTACAGGACAGTTACCTTGACTATTACAGCTAATAGCCAGTTTGGGACGTTTACAACATCTAAAACATTCATATTGTCTCCAACCGTTTTTGACTGTCTAAACCTTTGTGTAAAATAAGAGTTCAACTATACAACTTTATATATTTTATTCATTCATTATTGCATCAGACAGGTTAGCTGAAGTTCTTACGTTTTTTTAACTTTTTTAATTACTTAACAAGGTAATAAAATTACAAATGTCACTTTGGAAAAGGAATAATACTTTGAAGACTTTTAACCATTCATAAGTTAAAACATAAAACGTCCTCTAAGTTATGCTGCTTTACAATAGTATTATGATGTAACATTTGGCAATTGCCATTATTATTAGTAGTACTACCATTAATAATCTACATTAACAACCGGTTAAATTTATATTAAGTGTCGTTGTCACTTAGCTTTGCAATGTTTATTTAAACTACAGTAAAATCTATCATTGAATCGCAAAAACAAAGTCAAAATAAAATTTTAAATGATTTTATTTTAATTAGTACAAGCAATACACATTGGTTAAAAATACATCATTACAATGAAACGCTATGCAAAATTATTGATAAAAAAATACATTGATTTTACACAATGCACTGAAATTTTAATTTCTTGCTTCAAACTTGACTGTTATACCATTTTTGGGAAGCATTAATGGTATAGCACTTCTCATTTTTAACGGGACCTGTAAAACCCAACGTAAATAAATAGCAAAATTGATAAATTTGAGTTGTTTACCTCAGTTTTTGCACATTTTGAAACAGTAAATTTGCTGACAATGTATGCTAAGCATATTTTGGCTTCCATTAAAGCAAAACGCATTCCAATGCAAATTCTGGGACCAACTCCAAACGGGATATATGCCATTGGATGACGCTGGGACTTATTTTCGTAAGTGAAACGCTCAGGGTCAAATTTACTTGGCTCGGGATAGATTTCTGGATCATGGTGGATTCCATAGACACCTGCAGCAACCATACATCCTTTGCGAATGAAAATGTCACCAAGTTGATAATCTTTTTCACATAAACGCTCCAGTCTAACGATAAAAGATATTATAAAATTGTTATACTTTTGATCTGAAACTGCTTCTGTATAAAATAAATTACCTGAGACCTGGTGGATATATGCGAAGTGCTTCTGATAATACCATGTCCAAGTAAGGAAGTGCCAAAATTACATCAGGAGTCAGTTTTCCCTGGAATTTTTAATTTAGACTCATAAAAACCCTGTATTTTTTGACATAGAAATATTTACATGTTCTTGAATTGCTTGGTCAATTTCATCAATTAGTTTCTGTTGACAGTCTGGATTTAATGCCAGTAAATACAAAGTAAAACTAATGGCATTAGCTGTAGTGTCAAACCCAGCCAAGAGAAACAGAATTGAATTAGCAACTAAACCACCTTCATCTAAAACTAAAAAAACAAAAAAAGAAATATTATTCAGATTAGTTATCAACATTTTATGCTTTGCTGTTATTTATTTTGCCTTTTTGTTTCTTCCAACCAGCTGAGTCATTTCCCTCTGTTGAATTTGATTTATTAATGTCATGGCCATTACCATTGGCTAAGTTTTCTTCATTTTCTTTTTGTTGAGCATCCAAAAGCAGTTGTAAGAAATCATTACGTCTCTGTTAAATAAATATTGACTGGTTAATATTGGTGTATTAAGAAATCAAGTGAATTTGGTGTTACTGTTTTTTCTGAACGTCGATAGCTGATTACATTTTTCACTACTGATTCAAAGTAGCTTAAACACTTTGTAGGGAAAAGTGAAATCTCAAAAATTTCAACAAGTCTTGGAATCAACACTATAGCAAAATTTTATTAGAGAAAATTAGTCACTTGCATCATTTATTCTTACTCATTGGAATGGTGACTAAAGTAAAATTTCTTTGAAAAAGCATTTTTGCATGTTGAATAAATGGATCATCAGGGTTCTGTGAGTTGATACTGGTTCCAAAACAGCAGGATGCAATTACATCCATTGTATAAACACCAACACGACTACAAAACATAAAATTTTACCTAAAATTACATGAACAAATTTAAACTAATATTACTCTTTCACGTTGACCATTCCATGATCTTTTTTGATGTCATCATAAATGCTGGTAACCGTTCTCTGAGCACTGTCACACATTAGATTAACCATCTGAAAAGAAATATTTGTAAATCATTGGTAACTTTCATGGGTATTTTTTTTAAAATCTTGTTTGAAATGGGACCTGTTTTAATTTTCCAGAAGTGAAAGTTGGAGATAGAACAGCTCGAGATGATCGCCATTCATCTCCAGTCAAATTAGTTAAGAAAGGTCGGGTAATTCGAGCTTTACCACCCAATGGCATTTTCTATTTAAAGAAATAGGGCGTTTTAAATGATCAACATAAATGATCAAGGTTGTTTGTTACATTTGCACATTTTGTGAACATGTGAATATCACGTACTATAAATGGTACAGTATTATAACTGAAATTAATTCCTTACCCTTCTGTCTATAAAACTGTTAAAATCTTTAATGAGAATATTTTTTAACAAGTCCAAATCATGAATCATCAAGTACGGTTTTCTTCCTTCATAATATCTGAAAATTAAGCGTTGTAAGTTGATTTAATAGAAGTTATTGTAACAACTAAAATTAGTTACCCATAAACTTTTCCATATTTGTTTCTATTTTTTAAATCGGTATCAGCAACACTCTTAAATTGACATAATTATTTGTTATCGTAAGGAATTAACACTGTAACATGTTTGTTCAAACCAACATCAAGAAATCCTAAAGCTGGTAGTGATCCAACTAATGGATAAGGTGGAATTGTAACTACATTTTGCGATTCCCAAAAACCAAAAGTCCATGTTGAATATCTTTAAAAAAAACAAATTGATTTCTTTGATCAATATTTTAAAGTGATTATAAATTACTTACACGTAAAATATCCCCAGTAAAACGACTAAAATCAATATCCAGTTTGGAATGTCAATTATTCCCAGCAAATTCATGTCGACTGTTTACTTGCTTTTTTTGCAGTGATGTATGATTTTATCTTAGTTATTGTGAGACTAATGGTTTTAATTTCAAGGGTAACCACTTCCACTTGTGTGAAATGTGGTTCCTCCCACTTACATTTCACCAGTTATATTTCGCAAACTTTGCTTTACATTAAAAAGTTGTGAAATATGCATTTGGTGTCAATGGGTTTAACTGATGTAAATTTAGACGTTAGGCAGAAAGTTTTAAGAAATTAATGAGCAATGGTAAACGCTTAGGAGCATCTTTTTTTGGATTTCTCTAGGCGATATTTACTTTTTATTTGAATTGAATTGCAATAACCTTGGCTTATGAAAGCTTCAATTAAGTTTAAATAACTTTTTTGTCGGCAACTGTCAATTAATGTTATGACTTAATAGGCGAAAACTAACTTCTAAACTTGAAAGTGAGCTGTCATTGAATACTTTGTTTAATTTTTAAATTTGATTGCATAATTTCTAACACTTGTTCAGTGTAATTATCAAGCATAGTATAATGATTAGTTTATTATTAATCATTGAAAACAAAATTATTAAAATTAGAGTCTACATTTTTAAAACATATACTAATTAGAAATTGTATAAGAAAACTAACTTTGAAACCACTTTGATTGGTTTTTTTT
>JAAFCF010007112.1:6086425-6101348 GCA_013389785.1 Helicorthomorpha holstii | reverse complement strand
TTGAAACCACTTTGATTGGTTTTTTTTATCAAAATTTGCAAAAACTGCAGAATTTCTTACATTTTTTTCTGCATTAAGAAATTTATTTTTATCGCCATTGTATTTACTGACAATGACTTTTAGTTTCCATAATCTCATCATCAATTTGTAATTGGCAAATATTTTTTAAAAATATTGCCAGTAATGTGCACTTAAAGTCTTCAAAATTTTAATTTCCAACTCTAATATTTACCCCAACTAATATAACAACTACAAGGAATTAGTAAATCAATCAATGAAAAACAATTTTATTACAGAGTATATATATATTCAGTTTTTATTGTTTTATACATAAAAATCTAGTTTCTTGGTTCAAATTTGACAATCACACCATTAACTGGAAGTAGCATTGGTACAGAAGATCTCATTTTTAATGGAACCTAAATGATAAATCACAACAGTTCATAAATAAAATTATTTTGATTAATTAAAAAAGGAACTTACTTCAGTCTTTTCACATTTTGAGATTGTGAATTTGCTGAAAATGTGGGCTAAACAAATTTTAACTTCCATCAGCGCAAATCGGTTTGCAATGCAAATTCTGGGTCCAGCTCCAAAAGGCAAGTAAGCCAATGGATGACGCTG
This sequence comes from Helicorthomorpha holstii, assembly GCA_013389785.1. Taxonomy (NCBI): domain Eukaryota; kingdom Metazoa; phylum Arthropoda; class Diplopoda; order Polydesmida; family Paradoxosomatidae; genus Helicorthomorpha; species Helicorthomorpha holstii. The sequence continues at coordinate 6,100,724 of JAAFCF010007112.1, read as the reverse complement.
AGCTTTATTTTCATAATTGAAGCGTTCAGGGTCAAATTTACTTGGTTCTGGGTAATTGTCTGGGTCATGGTGGATGCCATATACACCCCCTGAAACCAAGCATCCTTTAGGGATGAAAATGTCGCCAATTTGACAGTCTTTTGTGCAGACTCGCTCCAATCTAATTGCATAAGAAAATCATTAAGTTAAAGGTTAATAGTTGAGCATTTTAAATTCTGTAAATTGGTATACTGTACCTGGTACCAGGAGGGTATATACGAAGTGTTTCCGATAAAGCTTTTTCCAAATATGGAAGTGCCAATATTATATCAGGAGTTAGTTTTCCCTGGAAAAGTTAATTTAGACTATTGAAAACCGTTTTATAACTATGGAAATGGTGTATTTACATGTTCTTTAATGGCTTGGTCAATTTCATCAATTAATTTCTTTTGACAGTCTGGGTTTAAAGCTAATAAGTAAACTGCAAAACTAATAGCATTAGCTACTGAGTCGAAACCAGCCATAAGGAAGAGAATGCAATTGGCTATCAAACCCTTTTCATCCAAAACTATAAAAAACTAAGAATTAAACAATTTCCTATTACACTTTATGGTTATTTTTATTGCCTTTGTGTTTCTTCCAACCCGCTGTTTTATCTGATGACTCTAATTTGCTATTGTTATCGTCATCAAGTAATTTTCCTTCATCTTCTTTTTCTTGAGCATCTAAAAGCAGCTGCAGAAAGTCGTTTCGTCTCTATATAAAAAAATGGTTGATTATTTTGTTTAAAATTTTAGTCGAAATTGACTTCACTGTTTTCTCAGAGCGTCGATAGTTGATCACTTTCTTTGATGCAGATTCAAAGTACTCTAAAGACTTTGGGGGTAACATTGAAATCTCAAAAAATTCCACAAGTTTTGGTGTCAACACTAAAATAGTTTCAAAATTACTGTACATTCAAATTCATTGAGACACAAAATGGATGGAAGCAAAAATAATTACTAAGTGGAAGAAAAACAAAGTTGAAATCTCTCTGAAATGCTGCTTTTGCATGGGTAATAAATGGATCATTTGGATCTTTAGAGTTGATGCAAGTTCCAAAACAGCATGATGCTATCACATCCATTGCAAACACACTAGTACGACTATAAAGTTCATTTTATTAGTAAACGATGATGGATCTTTGTTTGGGTTAATTTTCTTGAACTTACTCTTTAATATTAACCATTCCACTATCTTTTTTAATGTCATCAAAAATGAGATTAACCAAATCATGTGCACTTTCATCCATCAGAGAAGCCATCTGAAACAAATTGTCACATTTGAACATGTCATTACGAATTCATTACAGCAATGATAAAAATTTCTACTTTTTTATAATTAGAAAGTAAAGCTTGTAAGTTAAGCTAAATAATAATAAAATAGTTGGCAATTAGTAATGCTTTTCATTATTTACGTTACAATTTGTAGTTTTGATGCTAAAGTGTTAATTAGCTAAGTTAGCTTGTCCTTGAAACATTATAAATGAGTTTTCTCATGTTAAAATTTGCTTTCAGAGCAAAATAATATGCCAGTTAGTTAGTTTTATAGTAAAACTATGGGGCAAATAATATTTTGCATGAATAAAACCTGTCGTAATTTTCCTGAAGTGAAAGTTGGTGATAAAACCGATCTGGCTGATCTCCACTCATCACCAGTTAAATTAGACAGGAATTGTTTTCCTATTTTCATTTTTCCACCTAATGGCAAACTCTGAAAGTTGAAAAATTGGTTAAAAAATTGGTTAAAAAAATTGACAAAATTACTAACTCTTCTATCTTCAAAGCAGTTAAAATCTTTAATCAGAATATTTTTTAGCAAGTCCAAATCATGAACCATCAGATAAGGTCTTCGTGCTTCATAATACCTGAATAATTTGTACTCAGAAAATTTAATCCAGAATCTTAACTTAATATAGTAAACTGTTAATTACTTACCCATAAACTTTTCCATATTTTTTTAAATTTTTCAGATCTCTTTCTGCCACATTCTGAAAAACAAATGTCAGTTTATATAAAATACAAACTGTATAAAGTGTATTTGATTGTTGTGTTCATACTTCAAACATTCCTATAGCTGACACTGATCCAATTAACGGATATGGTGGAATTGTGGGCACATTTTGCGACTCCCAAAATCCATAGGTCCATGTTCCATAGCTGTATAAAACACTCAACATTTAATAATTGTTATCTTAAATGTATTTTTATTTTTTTGGTAATACTTACACATAAAGGATTACTAACAAAGCTATTAAAACCAAAACCCACTCTGGAATGTCAATTAATCCTAGCAAATTCATGGTTGTTATCGTTTAGCTGTCTTTTTTTGTACTGAAAAAAGTTGACAAACGAAATTGCTATGCGAGTATGTGACTTGATTGTTTTTCAAGGATAACAACTTCCTTTTTACTGTTTTCAATTCCACCCACTTTTAGTGTTGAACGTCACTGAATCTACTTTACTGTATTATTAAATTAAAAAAACACTATGGAAGTACAGTACAGTTTAGTGTTTATTTTATAAATGTTGATGAAATCGGTTGCGTGTGTTAATCTTTGTATTTTTAATGTTGCCAAATGTAGTATGTGAATTTTTGTGATGATGTCGAAATCTACTTTTGGTTTGAACCGACCTAAGTTATAACACTGATGTATATGTTGATGTAGATCTTAAGTTTAAGATTTCATTGCCATTTGTAAAGGCTGTCTGACAGCTTTTAAAGTGACATTTAATGTGTTTTTAATCTCTAAATAACCACATGGTGATGGATAATACAAAGTTCATTTAATTAATTTAATATAAGTTTATCATACTGTTGATTGTTGATAGATTGATAATGTTAAGCAGTCACTACTCAGTCAAGAGCAAGTTTTAAATTTTGGAGTGAATCTTTTTAGAAAATTATATTAATCGATGACAGCGTTTATAGGATTTTGTTTATTTGATTAAAAGCTTATTTGTCCTTTCTTAGTTATTGGTATTTCTTAAAAATTGAATCTTGACTTTGAAAGTTCACTGTATCAATAAAGCATTTTCAGTCTGCTTAACTGTAGTGGGGACTTTAAGCTTCCCCCAAAAGACTAAAGAGGAATACCAATGAGAAAAAATGTTTAAAATTTCGTATTAGAAAAGCTTAAACTAAAAATATTAACACCAAATAGAAATTTTGGAGGTGGATCTCTGTAGCAGTTTGTTTTACAATTTTAGAGACGTTTACTCTTTAATAAGTTGACAAAATCCTGAAAATAAAAGCGAAAATATATTAAATAAATAATGATATAAGATAGTGTTATCATAATATTTTTGGAGAGTAACTATTTCATTGATTTGAACAAAAACATTTGACCAAATTTATAATTTAGTAGTCATTTCTACGAGAAGTTAGGAATAAAAGTTAGTATTAAAACTAATATACAGTCGGTGATCAATTGTTATAATTGCTAATTTATCAAATAGATAATAGCGCAAATGTTAAAATTTTGGCTTAGTTTATCTCACGTATGTAGTCTTTTATGAAGTGGGAGAGTGCGAAAAATATAGTAATTCTTTTTAGTGTCAAATATTAGATTTGTAACTTTCGGTTAAACTGTAAACTTTCATTTTCCCGTTTTTTCCTTACGGAAGATGAAAGAGTTTATTTACAAAATATAAAAGCAAATATATACAAACGATTTAAAAAAAGAAAACTTATAACAAAATGCATAATCAATTAGTTTGACATACCTGAAAATTTTACATTAACTGTATTTTAGTGAGATTTTGGTATACAGAACATTGGTTTGGCGAATATTAAGTGATTATTCAGGAATTGTTTCGTATACATGTTTTGCTGGGTCATCGATGCTCTCTCTTCCTATTTCATTTGGCTTTATTTTACGATTGGTTTTGTTTTTTTTTGAAATGGGAAGCAAATATCCATTGGCATCTTCAAGTGGTGCATTAACAGATACCTGAGTAGACTGCAAATTTAAACTGATGCTTTGTGAAGATTCGTCTTTTTCCTTTGTCTTGGCATCACTATTTGAATAACAGAAATTATTTAGAGTTGATTGATGAATTTTTAAATATTAATTGAAATGTCATAAATTTGTTACCATAATTTTTCAACGACTTTTCTTTTGATTTGTATAACATTTCGTAAATATAAAAGTACTCCTACAACTAATGCAATTACTGCCACAATGCCAACATATCCAAGCACTTCAAAAACTAATAAAGAATAGATTTAATGCAGGTTAAATGAAAAACATTTTAAAAGTATTTTAAGTACCTGTAGGATTGCTAGAAGTACTGATCAAAGCCGTATTTGTGGAAGTATTGAAAATACTGAAGCTTAGAACTTTAGTTGCACTTGTTGTGGTAATTCCGTGCAAAACATCTTGATTACAGTTATAAATAGTTAGACATACAATTCAAGCATGAATACATTTTTATGAAAATGAATAACAATTACTGCATATGGTATTGAAAAAGGTATTTAAAATTACAAAGGGCTTTATTAAAAACTTCTTGTTTTCAATAAACTAGTGTACCGGTACCTGTAGAATAAATGTACGAATTATTTGTAGGGATATTTTCAGTTGTAGAGGCATTCATGATGGCTGTAGTCAAAGGAACTTGACAAAATATACCACTGGTTAGACATAATATTCAAACATCTCTAATTTTTATTGAGCATTGAAATACTTACTTTTAACAATGGTTAAGTAATATGTCTGAATGACAAGCGATGGTGTTGTGTCATCTGCATTTGTAGAGCAAATCCACTCTCCTTCATCACCTTTTCCGACTTGCTTAATTCTAATTGTGCAATTCGTTGTTTGATTGATTTCATCAGATCCAACGTATTCATATCGATTTTTTATATTAATTAAAACGTTATTACGTGTCCAACTGCAAACAATGGTTTTGTGTTTTACACATGGTAGCTCAACTGTTTCGTTAAGTGCTTTTAAAGTAAATTTATAGATGATTAAAAATGACAATTTAGCTTGTATTCGAGGTATTACCTGCAGAAATAAATCTTTTGTCAATCATTCCAATACATTTAATTTGACCAGGTAAAGGTTTTGCTGTCGTTTTCCCAATAATACTACAATCCGTAGTGTTTCCTTTATTTCCATTGGCATAATAATAATTGTAAGATGAAACGGATATTGTATTATTATTTATTTGCCACAAGCATTCAACTGTAGTGTAAAATCGGCAAAGATACTTGTGCCAGGCTTTCTGTTGATATGTTGGTTTTTGCTCCCATTTGGCATATAACTTCTCATCTAAGTTAATTAGAAATTACAATTAAAATACTTTAAAAGTTATTTTTATGAATCATTTACAAACATACCTTTATTAAAAGCTATATAATACATTGTAATAAAATTCACAGTGACATCATCATATGCTAGATTAGCACAATACCAAAATCCCTGATCAATTTCTTTCAATTGTTTAATTTTTATTGTGCAATCTGTAGTTGCAGTGCCATTATGTGATTCAGTGTATTCGTATCGACCATCGATATTAATAATGGCATTATTCCGTTTCCAATTACAATTAATGGTTTTGTTTGTTACACATGGAAGTTCAATGGTTTCACCTAATGCTTTTAAACGATAAATCATAGAGAAATGACAATCAGCCATAATTTGTAATCGTTATTATAATATTACCTGTTGATATAGTGTTGCTCTCTGTTGATAGTATTCCAAAACACGTAATTGTACTCGTTTCAGGCAGAGGTTTAGCTGTCTCATTTCCTATGATGGTACAATCAGTAGTGCTTTTTCCATTTCCATTTGCATAAGAATAATTATAAGCTAAGATTGGTTTTGTTTGGTCATCTATTTGCCAGAAACAGTCGACTGTAGCGTTGAACTGGCAAACATATCGATGATTTGTTACTACATTATACTGTGGTATTTGCTCCAAAACTGTCATTGAATTTTCACCTACAGTAAATAATGATTGCTGTTAATTACATTACAATTAAATTGAATAGGAAAAGATTACTTGCAACTATTGAACCGACGGCAATGTATAAAGTGACTTTAAAAAATATAATCATGATTTTAAACGACTTAGTTTTGCTGTTCTCACACTTGGATATTAATAAGTAGATGTACTTTTGTCGGCAAAACAGTCGCAATGTTAGAAAGTGGTGTAGTTACATCTTCCAAATGATAAAGTTATTTGATTTTCTTATCATTTTATCGTTTAACGTGTTTATTTAATGGTTTTTTTAGATGAAAACCATTTGAATTGGCAATTAATAAGCAATGATAGTTCTTCTCCATTTAAACTATTAAATTTTAAATTAGGTTTAAGTTATATTATGTATCGGTATTATTCTTGAAATTATATTAGAAATAATGAAAAACCAAATTTGATAAATTATAAATTTTGGCTTACTAATCTTTATCTTTTAATCAACCAATAAAATGCCGGTACTTTAAATTCGAGATGACTCAAACTACATTTTATCATCTTAGTTAACATTAGATTAGTAAGCTTTCGTTTTGGTTAAATTGTAAACTTTCACATTTCCCAGTTTTTTAAATATAATGTTGTAAATAAGGTTTGTATGTCGGTGATGAAAACGGTTTTCAAAGAAGTCTTCATGTCAAAAAAAAATTATTTCAAAATAGTTTTTCTTAGTAATTAATTTTATTTATTAACTTAATTTGTCCATGCTTTTAAAGGTAAATTTTACATTTAAACTAATAGTTTACTGTTTTCTGCTGTAGGCTCTTGGCATCTGTTAGGTACTGTATGTCAGCTGCTTAATCTGCCCCTGCTGGTGATTTCTGGTATACTTGGTGGACTTTCACCAGGAATTGTTTCATATAAATGATTTTCTTGGTTATATGGGTAATTTTTTAGCCTAATTCTTGACTTATCGAGATTGGCATGGCTGTTTTGAGATATGCGAATTGGGTTGATATAGCCATTGTCATCTTCATGTGGTGCATGAGCCGACATGTTGACTGAAACTCGAAATAAATGCGTATCTGACCAAGGGTTGGGTAAAGGACTAGAAACCATGACCCATAGTTAGTTAGTGAATATACAACTTTCTATTAACTAAAAAACCAAGTTTTATACCGAGGCGGATTTCTGATGGCTTCTCTTCTCATTCGGGAAACTCTTTTTAAAAATAAAAGCAATCCCACAGCTAATGCAATTACAACTACAATGCCAATCACTATTGCAATTGTCATAATGGAAAGAAATTTAACACCTAACAACAAAAACGATTAATTTGATAACTAAATTATGTTATAGAAAATTACCTGGAAGTTTTGTAGGTGTAGCTGTCGAAGTCGTAGCCGTTGTAGTTGCAGTTGTGGCCTTTGTGGTCTTACAATCTTGAAAATAAAATTTGATCACTGGTTAGACTGATTTCGTTATTTACATATAAAAGTTTAATGGTTTTACCATACCGTATGCTTTTAAATTAAGCATGATTAACAATACGATTTTAAATTGGTTAATCATTATTTTAATTGAGCAAAAATCTAAGATGTACTTTTCTAGCACTGTACTTTTTCCTGCTGCTATTCAATTTTAATACAAATTTCAACTGAATTTATTTCAACTTAATGTTGTACGTTCAAGTAAACATTAAAAATGTACTTTATATCTACCGGTTAATACACATTCAAACAGATCAACTTGTTTATTTAGAAAACTGCAAACAAGATCAGAAAACTTCTTTTTAAAAAAATGTTGATTTTAATAAAATGTCATATATTTTAGTCATATGGAAAATACAAGTAGTCATCTTCTTTGATATTTATTTTGATAAGCTAAATTTGAGTTTTATTGTACTTTTTTTATCCAGAAAGTCATTTTTTTGGTTTCTAATATCTAAAACTAAGTTCCTGGAGGAACCACTTTGAATAGTATTTGTAACATTAATTGTACATTAATTGTAGTCTTATTTTTAATTGATCAATCGATTTATTTACAAAAACTAATAAAAACATCGTTATTTCACAACATTTATTATAAAATTAAATTAGCAGAGCAAGGAGAATAACAATTAACAAACAAATGTGAAAATTATAGTATTCAGGGCATTGATTTCTGGCATTTCCAATGATTATTCGGGAATTGTTTCATATACATGCTTTGCTGGATCATCAAAACTCTTTCTTCCCATAATTTTTGACGTGTCTTTATTAAGATTAGTTTTAGTTTTTTGAGAAATGGTAATGGGAAGCAAATATCCATGGGAATCTTCAAGTTGTGGCTTTACAGTTTCATCAACTGGTACCTTTGTGGGTTGCAAATTTGAAATGATGCTTAGTGACGATTGGTCTTTTTCCGTTGCTTTGATGTCACTGTTTGAACACACAAAAATTGTCCATAGTTAATGAAAAATTACTGTAAATAGCATGAATTAGTTACCGATTTTGATTTTTAATGGATTTTCTTTTAATCTGGATAACCTTTCGTAAATATAAAAGCACTCCTACAACTAATGCAATTACTGCTATAATTCCAACATATCCAAGAACTTCAAAAACTAATAAAAAAAAATAGATTTTAATACAAACTAAACGAGAAACATTTTGAAAGTACTTCTATGTACCTGTAGGACTGTTAGGGGTACTGATGGAAGGGGTACTTGTGACGCTATTGAAAGTAATGGAGTTTGTAACTGTAGTTGCATTTGTTGGGCTGGTTTTGAGCAAAGGGCCTTGATAAAATATACAGAAGATTAGACAAAAAATTTGATTAATATTAACTGTATATTATTTGCAGTATTACTTTTATCGATAGTCAAGTAATAATCCTGAATAGAAAGTGATCGAGTCATGTCATTAGCTATTTTAGAGCAACTCCACTCTCCTTCATCAAATTCATTGACTTTTTTAATTCTTAAAGTGCAATCTTCAGCAGGTTTGATGTATTCATATCGATCATCTATTTTAATTACTTCATTATTCCGTTTCCAACTACAATACATGGCTTTATTTTTTACACATGGAAGTTCAACTGTTTCATGAAGTGCTTTCAAATCAAAACTAAATATGATTACAAATGACATTTAACTTTATAACTGAGAAATTACCAGCTGAAATCAGCTTTTTGTAAGGTTTTCCAACACAACTAGTTGTTTCAGGTAGACTTTCAGCTTTTGGTTTTCCAATGATAGTACAATCAGTAGTGTTTTTTCCGTTTCCCGTTGCATAATAATAATTGAAAGATGTAATTAAAATTGTTTCTTCATTTATCATCCATGAACAATCAACTATAGTTTTGAACTGACAAAAATACTTTATTTGGTCGATTTCTGGTCCATTGTATGTTGGTTGTTGCTCCCATCTGGAAATGGGCTTTTCATCCACTGTAATAAATCATTAAAATCGATGTACAATACTTTTAACTTCTAGTCATTAAAAACTTACCTTTTGATAAAGTTAAGTAATACATTTTAATAGCAGTTGCATCAGTAAAATCATTAGATTGTTTAGTACAAATCCAAAATCCTTGATCAATTAGATTTACTTGTTTAATTTTTAAAGTGCAATCTGTTGTGTGAATCCCTTTATGATATCCAGTGTATTCGTATTGATTATAATTAAACCCAATTATTTCATTATTTCTCTTCCAACTGCAATTAACAGCTTCGTTTGTTACACATGAAAGTTTAACAGTTTCTTTTAAAGCTATTAATTAAACACAATTTTACAAAGCACAGTTTATTTTGTACTAGATATTATTCAGTATTACCTGTTGAGATTAAACTTTTTTTATTCACTAACAAACCAATACATTTAATTGTATCAGACAGGCGTTTGGCATCTGTATTTCCAATGATGGTACAATCGGTAGTGTTTTGTCCATTTCCATTGATGTAATAATAATTTAAGGATGAAACTGATGTCGTTTTCCCCTTTATCTGCCAGAAACAGTCTACAGTTGTGTTAAACTTGCAAATATACTTGTGGTTTATTATTTTTGGTTTTAGTTCCAGCACAGCCTTTGGTTTTTCATCTGTCGTAAATTAGAAATACAGTAATAATTATGTCATTATTTGTCTATGAATGGTTACTTGCGAGCACTGAACTGGTTAACGTTAATAAGATGACTTTTAAGAACCTTGTCATGATCGTTGTTTGATTCGGCTATAAATTCAAACTAAATTCATGTTGCAAAGTAAATACAAAGTTCTTATAATGTAAGTTGTACTACATTCCCTGTGTATTAACAAAATAGTTTCAAAGTTAAGAAGTTGTGCACTAACAGTACATAACTACCAGTAACTTAAGTTAAATTATTTACTATTCTTATCATTTTATCGATATACTGTATTTATTGAGTTTTTATAAATATAAATCGTCTATAACTTATACAGTAAGTTACGATTTAATTACTTTATTCGCAATGATTGTTTTTTGTAACTTGAAAAATTTAAATTTATTATTAAATGATTTTTTAAATAAATTTACTGAATTAATAACTGTACAGTAAAATAGTGTTAAATTGACTGATTTATATTGTAACTTACTTATTACTGTATTGTCAGTATCATTTGAGTAACTTTCGGTTATATTTTAAACTTTCATTTTACTTACTTTTATCATACATTTACATTGCAAATATTGGTTTCGTGTTTTTAGACTGCTAACACTATATCTTTGCCGCAAACCTACAGTATGGATTGGTTTTCTATGTATTTAAGCATATTTAATGTTTCAATTTATTTTGGAAACTGGACTAACTACTACGGAAACTGGACTAACTACTACTAATTGATATTAGTAACCATATTAAACTTACATGTCCATATATTTGAGAGTTAAATTCTATTTTATTGTCTATCATGCATTTCCAAAAAAAAAAAATAAACAGTTTCTGGACATCATTATACATCGATTATAATAAGTTATATAATATATTGATATCAAAAGTACATTTAAAGCACATAAAAGTACAGTATACAACATAATATTTATAATTGGTTTATATAAAATGCTTTGTAAAAATAATAATGATCGATTATATAGCAAAAAGCTCATCATTTTCGTTTTAAAATGAAAATTCAGTTTTTAAAAGCATTTCCTGACCAGTTATCAAAATGTAACCGGAAAAACCGATAAAGTAACCTTGATATTAACATCAAATGTTGACTTAGTTGATATACTACATTGATTACTATTAAGATTAAATATTATTAAAGCTTTGATTGTTAAAATCGCCGTTGATTTTCTTCATTATGGTGGCGTAAGCGACGCCTTCAACGTCATAGTGAGGAACCATTGAATTTCGTTTTGAAAAAACCACTTGAGCATAAATGACTTGTGTTTCTTGATTATTTTCACTTTCAGTTAGCAATGAACGTCTCTGTTAAACAAATCATTTCTTTGTAAATATTTGTGTGTTGTATAAACGATTGCTTAGGATGTTTACTTGAGGTATTGATATGGGCACTTCCGGTTGCTTTTCTATCGGTGTTTGGGGTTGAATTTGGAGTTGCTCCACTGCTGAAATGGACTGCAAGGCTGTAACTGAGGGATTGTTAGTGACATTTTCATATGTTGGCTCAACTGCTTTAGCACTGAAATGTTCAAAATATTGGGAAATTCAAGTGATTTTACTTTTGAAATAACCTACCTCATGTCGTTGTCTTCTTTAGTCAAGAAACCTGAAATAGATTTTAATTAGGGAGATTTAATAAATTAGTTTTAGTAATTGGTAAAAATTATTGTACTTAACGGTTTCTGTAGGATTTGTAGAGATATGCAACTGCAACGATTAACACAATAACTGTAACACAAGTCACACTAAGACCCACTGTTATTCCTGTTATGTAAATAAATAACAATTACAAAATAGTGTTTATAGTTACAAAGAACTTTATGAAAGACCAGATAATGTCTTTTTTTCTATTGACAAATTGGCTGTAGAAATATTTTCAGTTGTAGCGGCATTTGTTGTAGTGATTGTAGGCGAATGAGCTTAATAAAATTTACCACTGTTTAGACATAATATTCAAGCATCTATCATTTTTATTGAGCATTGAAAGACTTACTTTTAAGAATGCTTAAGTAGTATGATTGAATAGCAAGTGATGGGCTTGGGTCTGCATTTTCAGAGCAAATCCACACTCCTTCATCAAATGTTTTGACTTGTTTAATTCTAATTGTGCAGTCTGTTGTTTGATTGTTTTTATCAGATCCAACGTATTCATATCCATCATGTATATTAATCAAAACGTTATTACGTGTCCAACTGCAAGCTATGGTTTTGTTTTTTACACAAGGAAGTTGAAATGGTTCTTTAATTGCTTTTAAAGTAAATTTAAAGATGATTAAAAATTGCAATTTAACTTGTGTTCAAGATATTACCAGCAGAAATCAGCTTTTGGTCAGTTACCCCAATGCATTTAATTTGACCAGACAAACGTTTTGCTATCGTATTCCCAATTATGCTACAATCCATAGTATTTATTTCATTTCCATTTGCATAATAGTAATTATAAGATGAAACTGATACTGTAGTTTTATTTATTTGCCATAAGCAGTCAACTGTAGTGTTGAAATGGCAAAGATACTTGTGCCACAGTTTTGATTGATGGTACTCGTATGTTGGTTTTTGCTCCCATTTTACATATGGATTTTTATCTAATTAGAAATTACAATTAAAATACTTTTAAAACGTTTTTTTTAGTTATTTAAAAGAGTTACCTTTTCCGAAAGTTATATAATACATTTTAATAAAATTCACGTTGATGTTATCATTTGCTTGATTAGCACAACTCCAAAATCCCTGATCAATTTCCTTTAATTGTTTAATTTTGATTGTGCAATCTGTAGTTGCAGTGCCATTATGTGATCCAGTGTATTCGTATCGATTATCGATATTAATAATTGCATTATTTCGTTTCCAACTGCAATTAATGGTTTCGTTTGTTACACATGGAAGTTCAATGGTTTCACCTAAGGCTTTTAAACGATATCATTGGTAAATTACAATCGATATTATAATAAGTTATTACCTGCTGAAATCATAATGTTATCGGTTAATAGTAATCCAAAACACGTAATTGTACTCGTGTCATTTAGTAGTTTAGCTTTCTCATTTCCTATGATGGTACAATCAGTAGTGCTTTTTCCATTTCCATTTGCATAATGATAATTAGAAGATGAGATCGATATGGTTTGCTCATTAATTTGCCAGTAGCAGTCGACTGCAACGTTGAACTGACAAATATACTTGTGATTTGTTACAAAATTATTATATTCTGGTTTTTTCTCCAATATTCTTCTTGAATTTTCACCTAAATAATGATTGCTTATAATTACATTACAATTAAATTGAAAATGAGAATATTACTTGCAACTATTGAACAGACGAAAATGTATAAAATGACCTTAAAAAATATAATCATGATTTTAAATAATTTAGTTTTGCTGTTCTCACACTTGAATTTAAAAATAATTTGATTTCATTTTCATTTAATTTTGTGAACTGCATTTTTAGCAAATAGTTATGTACCGGTACGTAATCCTTATCAGTAATTCAACAAAATTGATTAAATATTAGGATGTTGTGCTTTTACTTTTGCTAAAGTTGTTTACTATTTTTATCATTTTATTTACAGTATTTATTTATTCAATATTTCATAGGCAATAGCAGTGTTGGTTTTTTTTTAAGAAATTGTCTTTTTAGTGGTATTAATTATTTTTTGAACACTTTATGACAATTCAAAGGAAACAATGTTACTTTTGGTGTCAAAGTAACAAACTTTTGGTTTTATATTAATTCATTTTATTTAATTCTTTTTTGTAAATTTTTCACAAAATTTGATAAACATAAAAAAAAATATTTGAAACTTAAATATTAAAAATGAATTTGTGCATAACTTATATTGGCCTGCCAATCTTTATCTTTTAATCTACCAATAAAATCTTTTCAATTAAAACAATTGAGCAATCACCAACTGAAAACTGAGCAATTTAACACATGAAAAATTTCAACTATTCATCTTGACATCCAAACAATAACTTTACCAGTTAAATTGCTACCATTAAATCTTTTTCTTTAACTTAAAAAGAAAACAAGTTTTGTAATTATTTTTCTCAATTATTGATATTTATATCAATTAAAAATGATTAAATGTGATGGCTGTTTCATTAGTTTAATACTGATGTTTTTTTACTGATTAATTTAAAATTTTGTCCATTATCAGTAAACATTAAATTTGTTTTCTTGAAACACAATTAACCAAATAACAAAAACAACATACAGATAACAAAAATGACTTAGTT
>JAAFCF010007112.1:6070268-6085155 GCA_013389785.1 Helicorthomorpha holstii | reverse complement strand
TTTTTTTTATCAAAATTTGCAAAAACTGAAGAATTTCATTACGTTTTTTTCTGCATTAAGAAATTTATTTTTATTGCCATTGTATTTACTGACAATGACTTTTAGTTTCCATAATCTCATCATCAATTTGTAATTGGCAAATATTTTTTAAAAATTTTGCCAGTAATGTGCACTTAAAGTCTTCAAAATTTTAATTTCCAACTCTAATAATTACCCCAACTAATATAACAAACTAAAATGAATGAGTAAATTAATGAAAAACAATTTTATTACAGAGTATATATCCGGTTTTTATTGTTTTATTTTATAATACATAAAAATCTAGTTTCTTGGTTCAAATTTGACAATCACCCCATTAACTGGAAGTAGCATTGGTACCGAAGATCTCATTTTTAATGGAACCTAATTATCAAAAACAGCAGTTCAGAAATTAAATTATTTTGGTTAATTAAAATCGGAACTTACTTCAGTCTTTTCACATTTTGAGATTGTGAACTTGCTGAAAATGTGTGCTAAACAAATTTTAACTTCCATCAGCGCAAATCGGTTTGCAATGCAAATTCTGGGTCCAGCTCCAAAAGGCAAGTAAGCCAATGGATGACGCTGAGCTTTATTTTCATAATTGAAGCGTTCAGGATCAAATTTACTTGGTTCTGGGTAATTGTCTGGGTCATGGTGAATGCCATATACACCTCCTGAAACCAAGCATCCTTTAGGAATGAAAATGTCACCAATTTGACAGTCTTTTGTGCAGACTCGCTCTAATCTAATTGCATAAGAAAATCATTAAGATAAAAGTTAATAGTTTAGCATTTTAAATTCTGTAAATTGATATACTGTACCTGGTACCAGGAGGGTATATACGAAGTGTTTCCGATAAAGCTTTTTCCAAATATGGAAGTGCCAATATTATATCAGGAGTTAGTTTTCCCTGGAAAATTTAATTTAGACTATTGAAAACCGTTTTATATCTATGGAAATGTGTATTTACATGTTCTTTAATGGCTTGGTCAATTTCATCAATTAATTTCTTTTGACAGTCTGGATTTAAGGCTAATAAGTAAACTGCAAAACTAATGGCATTAGCTACTGAGTCGAATCCAGCCATAAGGAAAAGAATGCAATTGGCTATCAAACCCTTTTCATCCAAAACTATAAAAAACTAAGAATTAAACGTCTTTCTATTGCACTTTATGGTTATTTTTATTGCCTTTGTGTTTCTTCCAACCGGCTGTGTTATCTGATGACTCTGATTTACTAGTGTTGTCATCATCAAGTAATTTTCCTTCATTTTCTTTTTCTTGAGCATCTAAAAGCAGCTGCAGAAAGTCGTTTCGTCTCTATAAAAAAGTAGTTGATTATTTTGTTAAGATTTTGGGCAAAATTGACTTAACTGTTTTCTCTGAACGTCGATAGTTGATCACTGTCTTTGATGCAGATTCAAAGTACTCCAAAGACTTTGGGGGTAACATTGAAATCTCAAAAAATTCCACAAGTTTTGGTGTCAACACTAAAATAGTTTCAAAATTACTGTACATTCATATTCATTCAGACACAAAATGGATGGAAGCAAAAATAATTACTAAGTGGAAGAAAAACAAAGTTGAAATCTCTCTGAAATGCTGCTTTTGCATGGGTAATAAATGGATCATTTGGATCTTTAGAGTTGATACAAGTTCCGAAACAGCATGATGCTATAACATCCATTGCAAACACACTAGTACGACTATAAAGTTCATTTTATTAGTAAACGATGATGGATCTTTTTTTGGGTTAATTTTCTTGAACTTACTCTTTAATATTAACCATTCCACTATCTTTTTTAATGTCATCAAAAATGAGATTAACCAAATCATGTGCACTTTCATCCATCAGAGAAGCCATCTGAAAAAAATTTGTCACATTTGAACATGTCATTACTACAAATTCATTAAAGCAGTGATTAAATTTCTACTTTTTTATAATCAGTAAGTAAAGCTGTAAGTTAAGCTAAATAATAATAAAATACTTAGCAATTAGTAATGTTTTTTTTATTATTTACATTGCAATTTGTAGTTTTGCTGCTAAAGTGTTAATTAGCTAAGTTAGCTTGTCCTTGAAACATTAGAAATTAGTTTTGTGATGTTATAATTTGTTTTCAGAGCAAAATAATATGCCAGTTAGTTAGTTTTATAGTAAAAACATGGTAAATGTTATTACCTGTCGTAATTTTCCTGAAGTGAAAGTTGGTGATAAAACTGATCTGGCTGATCTCCACTCATCACCAGTTAAATTAGACAGGAATTGTTTTCCTATTTTCATTTTTCCACCCAATGGCAAACTCTGGAAGTACAATAAGTAATCATCATATTAGAAGTTTAAAAAACTTTATATGTGCTGGTTAAACGAACTCTTCTATCTTCAAAGCAGTTAAAATCTTTAATCAAAATATTTTTCAGCAAGTCCAAATCATGAACCATCAGATAAGGTCTTCGTGCTTCATAATACCTGAATAATTTGTACTCAGAAACGTTAATCCAAAATCTTAACTTAATAAAGTAAATTGATCATTACTTACCCATAAACTTTTCCATATTTTTTTAAGTTTTTCAAATCTCGTTCTGCCACATTCTGAAAAAATATATGTCAGTTTATATAAAATACAAACTGTAACTTACAAAATGTATTTGATTGTTGTGTTCATACTTCAAACATTCCTATAGCTGACACTGATCCAATTAACGGATATGGTGGAATTGTGGGCACATTTTGCGACTCCCAAAATCCATAGGTCCATGTTCCATAGCTGTATAAAACACTCAACATCTAATAATTGTTATCTTAAATCTATTTTTATTTTTTTGGTAATACTTACACATAAAGGACTACCAACAAAGCTATTAAAATCAAAACCCACTCTGGAATGTCAATTAATCCTAGCAAATTCATGGTGTTATCGTTTAGCTGTCTTTTTTTGTACTGAAGAAAGTTGACAAACGAAATTGCTATGCGAGTATGTGACTTGATTGTTTTTCAAGGATAACAACTTCCTTTTTAATGTTTTTAATTCCACCCACTTTTAGTGTTGAACGTCACTGAATCTACTTTACTGTATTATTAAATTAAAAACACTATGGAAGTACAGTACAGTTTGGTGTTTATTTTATAAATGTTGATGAAATCGGTTGCGTGTGTTTACCATTCTTTGTATTTTTAATGTTGCCAAATGTAGTATGTGAATTTTTGTGATGATGTCGAAATCGACTTTTGGTTTGAACCGACCTAAGTTATAACACTGATGTATGTTGATGTAGATCTTAAGTTTAAGATTTCATTGCCATTTGTAAAGGCTGTCTGACAGCTTTTAAAGTGACATTTAATGTGTTTTTAATCTCTAAATAACCACATGGTGATGGATAATACAAAGTTCATTTAATTAATTTAATAGAAGTTTATCATACTGTTGATTGTTGATAAATTGATAATATTAAGCAGTCACTACTCAGTCAAGAGCAAGTTTTAAATTTTGGGGTGAATCTTTTTAGAAAATTATATTAATCGATGACAGCGTTTATAGGATTTTGTTTATTTGATTAAAAACTTATTTGCCCTTTCTTAGTTATTGGTATTTCTTAAAAATAGCACTTATTGAATCTTGACTTTGAAAGTTTGCTTATCAATAAAACATTTTCAGTTTGCTCAACTTTAGTGAGGATTTTAAGCTTCCCTCAAAAGACTAAAGAGGAATACCAATGAGAAAAAATAATGATAAACTAAAAATAATAACACCAAATAAAAATTTTGGAGTTGGATCTCTGTAACAGTTTGTTTTACAATTCTAGAGACGTTTACTCTTCAATAAGTTAGAAAAATCATGAAAATAAAAGTGAAAATATATTAAATAAATAATGATATAAGATAGTGTTATCTTAATATTTTTGGGGAGTAACTATTTGATTGATTTGAACAAAAACATTTGACCAAATTTATAATTTAGTAGTCATTTCTACGAGAAGTTAGGAATGAAAGTTAGTGTTAAAACTAATATAGATGATCGATTGTTATAATTGCTAATTTAGCAAATAAATAATAGTACAAATTTTAAAATTTTGGTTTGGTTTATCTCACATATGTAGTATTTTATGAAGTGGGAGAGTGCGAAAAATATAGTAATTCTTTTTAGTGTCAAATATTAGATTAGTAACTTCCGGTTAAACTGTAAACTTTCATTTTACCCGTTTTTTCCTCACGGAAGATGAAAGAGTTTATTTACAAAATATAAAAGCAAATATATACAAACGATTTAAAGAAAAAACTAATAACAAAATGCAAAATCATTTAGTTTGACATACCTGAAAATTATATACAGATTATTTGTTTTTTGCAAATACTAAATGATCATTCGGGAATTGTTTCGTATACATGTTTTGCTGGATCATCGAGGCTCTCTCTTCCCATTTCATTTGACTTAATATTACGATTGGTTTTGTCTTTTTTTGAAATGGGGAGCAAATATCCATTGGCATCTTCAAGTGGTGCATTACCAGGGTTATGAAATGAAACCTGAGTAGACTGCAAATTTAAACTGATGCTTTGTGAAGATTCGTCTTTTTCCTTTGTCTTGGCATCACTATTTGAATAACAGAAATTATTTAGAGTTGATTGATGAATTTCCAAATATTAATTGAAATGTCATAAATTTGTTACCATAATTTTTCGACAACTTTTCTTTTGATTTGTATAACATTTCGTAGATATAAAACTACTGCAATAACTAATGCAATTACTGCAACAATACCAACATATCCAAGCACTTCAAAAACTAATAAAAATAATTTAATACAAACGAAATTGAAAACATTTTAAAAGGATTTTAAGTACCTGTGGGATTGCTAGAGGTACCGATTAAAGGCGTATTTGTGGAACTATTAAAAATACTGAAGCTTTGAACTGTAGTTTCACCTGTTATGGTAGTTCTGGGTAAAGAATCTTGATAAAATTCACTACTGGTTAGACCTGCAATTCAAACATAGATATTGTTTTATGAAAATAAATTACAACTACTGTACCTGTAAGCTTAGAATAATTGTACGAATTGTTTGTGGTGATATTTTCTGAATTATTTGTTGTTGCTCCTGTTGTGATAGTTCTAGGTAAAGAATCTTGACAAAAATTTCCACTGGTTAGACTTGCAATTCAAACATTGATAATTATATTTTAATTTGGACATTCGAATACTTACTTTTAGTAATGGCTAAGTAATATGCCTGAATGACAAGTAATGGGGCTTTGTCATCTGCTTTTTTAGAGCAAATCCACTCTCCTTCATCAACTTTATTGACTTGTTTAATTCTAATTGTGCAATCCGTTGTTTGATTGTTTTTATCAGATCCAACATATTCATAACGATCATGTATATTAATTAAAACGTTATTACGTGTCCAACTGCAATCAATGATTTCGTTTTTTACACATGGTAGCTCAACGGTTTTGTTAAGTGCTTTTAGAGTAAATCTAAAGATGATTAAAATGACAATTTAACTTTTATTCGAGATCTTACCAGCAGAAATCAACTTTTTGTCAATCATTCCAATACATTTAATTTGATCAGGCAAACGTATTGCTCTTGTATTCCCAATAATACTACAATCCGTAGTGTTTCTTTGATTTCCATTTGCATAATAATAACGGTAAGATGAAATTGATATTGTAGTACTATTTATCTTCCATAAACAGTCAACTGTTTGGTTGAAATGGCAAAGATACTTGTGCCAAACTTTCTGTTGATGTGTTGGTTTTTGCTCCCATTTGACATATAACTTTTCATCTAATTAGAAATTACATCTAAAATAATTTTAAAAGTTATTTTCTAGAATCATTTAAAAAACATACCTTTTCCAAAAACTATATAATACATGGTAATAAAATTCACAGTGACATCATCATTTGCTAGATTAGCACAATACCAAAATCCCTGATCAATTTCCTTTAATTGTTTAATTTTAATTGTGCAATCTGTAGTTGTAGTGCCTTTATGTGATTCAGTGTATTCGTATCGACCACCGACACTAATAATGGCATTATTCCGTCTCCAACTACAATTAATGGTTTCTTTTGTTACACATGGAAGTTCAATGGTTTCACCTAATGCTTTTTAATGATAAATCATGGACAAATGACGATCAACCATATTTTGCAATTGTTATTATAATATTACCTGTTGATATAGTGTTGTTCACGGTTGATAGTATTCCAAAACACGTAATTGTACTCGTTTCAGGCAGAAGTTTAGCTGTCTCATTTCCTATGATGGTACAATCTGTAGTGCTTTTTCCATTTCCACTTGCATAATAATAATTATAAGCTAAGATCGGTTTTGTTTGACCATATATCTGCCAGAAACAGTCAACTGTTGCGTTGAACTGACAAACATATCGATGATTTATTTCTAATTTATATTTTGGTATTTGCTCCACTATTGTCTTTGAATTTTCACCTACAGTAAATAATAATTGCTTTTAAGTGCATTACATTTTGATTTAAAAAGAAAATATTACTTGCAGCTACTGAACTGATGATAATATATAAAATGATTTTGAAGAATATAATCATGATTTTAAACGATTTAGCTTTGCTGTTCTCACACTTGGATATAAATAAGTAGATGCACTTTTGTCGGCAAAATAGTCACAATGTTATAAGTGGTGTAGTTAACATCTTCCAAATGATAAAGTTATTTGATATTCTTATCATTTCATCGTTTAACGTGTTTACTTAATGTTTTTTTTAGATGAAAACCGTTTGAATTGGTAATTAATAAGCAATGATAGTTCTTCACTATTTGAACTCAATTAAATTTTAAATTATATTTAAGTTATTTTACATACGGTACCGGTGTTATTCTTGAAATTATTAGAAATAATGAAAAACCAAATTTGATAAATTGTGAAATATTTTGGCTTACCAATCTTTATCTTTTAATCAACCAATAAAATACCGGTACTTTAAATTCGAGATGACTCAAACTACATTTTATCATCTAAGTTAACATTCGATTAGAAAGCTTTCGTTTTGATTAAATTTTAAACTTTCACATTTCCCAGTTTTTTTTAATCTAATGTTGTTAATAAGTTATGTACGTCGGTGATGAAAACGGTTTTCAGTGAAGTCTTCATGTCAAAAAAAATTATATCAACATAGTATTTCTTAATAGTTAATTTTATTGATTAACTTAATTTGTCCATACTTTTAAAGGCAAATTTTACATTTAAACTAATAGTTTACTGTTTTCTTTTCGAGGCTTTTGGCATCTGTTTGGTACTGTATGTCAGCTGCTTAATCTGCCCCTGTTGGTGATTTCCGGTATACTTGGTGGACTTTCACCAGGAATTGTTTCATATAAATGATTTTCTTGGTTATATGGGTAATTTTTTAGCCTGATTCTTGACTTATCGAGATTGGCATGGCTGTTTTGAGATATGCGAATTGGGTTGATATATCCATTGTCATCTTCATGTGGTGCATGAGCCGACATGTTGACTGAAACCCGAAATAAATGCGTATCTGACCAAGGGTTGGGTAAAGGACTAGAAACCATGGCCCATAGTTAGTTAGTGAATATACAAATTTCTATTAACTAAAAACCCAAAATGTATACCGAGGCGGATTTCTGATGGCTTCTCTTCTCATTCGTGAAACTCTTTTTAAAAATAAAAGCAATCCTACAGCTAATGCAATTACAACTACAATGCCAATTACTATTGTAATTGTCATAATGGAAAGAAATTTAACACCTAACAAAAAAAAAACGGTTAATTTGATAACTAAATTATATTATAGAAAATTACCTGGAAGTTTTGTAGGAGTAGCTGTCGAAGTCGTATCAGTTGTAGTTGCAGTTGTGGCCTTTGTGGTCTTACAATCTTGAAAATAAAATTTGATCACTGGTTAGACTGATTTCGTTATTTACATATAAAAGTTTAATGGTTTTACCATACCGTATGCTTTTAAATTAAGAATGATTATCAATACGACTTTTAATTGGTTAATCATTGTTTTAAATGCTCAAGAATCAAAAATGTACCACTGAACTTTTTTTGCTTCTATTCAATTTTGATACAAATTTCAACTGAATTTATTTCAAATTAATGTTGTACGTTCAAGTAAACATTAAAAATGTACTTTATATCTACCGGTTAATACACATTCAAACAGATCAACTTGTTTATTTAGAAAACTGCAAACAAGATCAGAAAACTTCTTTTTAAAAGAATGTTGATTTTAGTAAAATTCGTCATATATTTTAGTCATATGGAAAATACAAGTAGTCATCTTCTTTGATATTTATTTTGATAACCTAAATTTGAGTATTATTGTACTTTTTCATCCAGAAAGTAATTTTTTTGGTTTCTAATATGTAAAACTAAGTTCTTGAGAGGAACCACTTTGAATAGTATTTGGTGTTACATTAATTGTTGTCTTATTCTTAATTGATCAATCGATTTATTTACAAAAACTAATAAAAACAACGTTATTTTACAACATTTATTATAAAATTAAATTAGCAGAGCATGTAGAATAACAATTAACAAACAAATGTGAAAATTATATTATTAAGAGCAATGGTTTCTGTCATATCCAATGATCATTCGGGAATTGTTTCATAAACATGCTTTGCTGGATCATCAAAGCTCTTTCTTCCCATAATTTTTGTCATGTCTTTATTAATATTAGTTTGAGTTTTTTGAGAGATGGTAATGGGAAGCAAATATCCATGGGAATCTTCAAGTTGTGGCTTTACAGCTTCATCAACTGGTACCTTTGTGGGTTGCAAATTTGAAATGATGCTTAATGACGATTGGTCCTTTTCCGTTGCTTTGATGTCACTGTTTGAACACAAAAAATTGCCTATAGTTAATGAAAACTTACTGTAAATAGCATGAATTTGTTACCGATTTTGATTTTTAATGGATTTTCTTTTAATCTGGATAACCTTTCGTAAATATAAAAGCACTCCTACAACTAATGCAATTACTGCTATAATTCCAACATATCCAAGAACTTCAAAAACTAATAAAAAAAATAGATTTTAATACAAACTAAATGAGAAACATTTTGAAAGTACTCCTATGTACCTGTAGGACTGTTAGGGGTATCGATGGAAGGGGTACTTGTGACGCTATTGAAAGTAATGGAGTTTGTAACTGTAGTTGAATTTGTTGGGCTGGTTTTGAGCAAAGGGTCTTGATAAAATATACAGAAGATTAGACAAAAATTTGATTAATATTAACTGTATATTATTTGCAGTGTACTTTTATCAATGGTCATGTAATAATCCTGAATAGAAAGTGATCGAGTCATGTCATTAGCTATTTTAGAGCACCTCCACTCTCCTTCATCAAATTCATTGACTTGTTTAATCTTTAATGTGCAATCTTCAGCAGGTTTGATGTATTCATATCGATCATCTATTTTAATTACTTCATTATTCCGTTTCCAACTACAATACATGGCTTTATTTTTTACACATGGAAGTTCAACTGTTTCATGAAGTGCTTTCAAATCAAAACTAAATATGATTACAAATGACATTTAACTTTATGACAGAAATTACCAGCTGAAATCAGCTTTTTGTAAGGTTTTCCAACACAACTAGTTGTTTCAGGTAGACTTTCAGCTTTTGGTTTTCCAATGATAGTACAATCAGTAGTGTTTTTTCCGTTTCCCGTTGCATAATAATAATTGAAAGATGTAATTAAAATTGTTTGTTCATTTATCATCCATGAACAATCAACTATAGTTTTGAACTGACAAAAATACTTTATTTGGTCGATTTCTGGTCCATTGTATGTTGGTTGTTGCTCCCATCTGGAAATTGGCTTTTCATCCACTGTAATAAATCATTAAAATTGATATAAAGTACTTTTAACTTCTAATCAGTAAAAACTTACCTTTTGATAAAGTTAAGTAATACATTTTAACAACAGTTGCATCAGTGAAATCATTAGATTTTTTAGCACAAGTCCAAAATCCTTGATCAATTAGATTGACTTGTTTAATTTTTAAAGTGCAATCCGTTGTGTGAATCCCTTTGCGATATCCAGTGTATTCGTATTGATTATAATTAAACATAATTACTTCATTATTTCGTTTCCAACTGCAATTAACAGCTTCATTTGTTACACAAGAAAGTTTAACAGTTTCTCCTAATGCTATTACATTAAATACAGTTTTACAAATCACAGTTTAAGTTATTTTGTACGGGATATTATAAGTTATTACCTGTTGAAATCAAACTTTTTTTATTCACTAACAAACCAATACATTTAATAGTATCAGACAGGCGTTTGGCATCTGTGTTTCCAATGATGGTACAATCGGTAGTGTTTTGTCCATTTCCATTGATGTAATAATAATTTAAGGATGAAACTGAAGTCGTTTTTCCATTTATCTGCCAGAAACAGTCTACAGTTGTATTAAACTTGCAAATGTACTTGTGGTTTATTATTTTTGGTTTTTGTTCCAGCACTGCTTTTGGTTTTTCATCTATCGTAAATTAGAAATACAGTACAGTAATAATTATGTCATTATTTTTTTATAAGTGGTTACTTGCGAGCACTGAACTGGTTAACGTTAATAAGATGACTTTAAAGTATGTTGTCATTATTATTGTTTGATTCGGCTATAAATTCAAACTAAATTCATGTTGCAAAGTAAATACAATATACTTATATGTTGCATTACATTCCCTGTACATTGAAAAAATAATTTAAAAGTTAAGAAGTTGTGCACTTACATAACAACCAGTACTTAAGTTACATTGTTTACTATTCTTATCATTTTATCAATATATTGATTGAGTTTTCATATACAGTATACAAATCGACTATAAATTATGATTTAATAACTTTATCAGAAGTGATAGGTTTTTGTAACTTTCAATATTTAAATTTTTCAAAAGTTAAATCGATACAATTGCAACTTTCATTAAGTGATTTTTTAAAATAAATTGACTGAACTTATAACCTTAGAGCAATATGCAGTGTTAAATTTACTGATATAACTTACTTATTAATGCATTGTCAATATCATTTGAGTAACTTTCGGTTACCTTTTAAACTTTCATTTTACTTTTATCATACATTTACATTGCAAATATTTGTTTCTTATTTTTAGACATCTGTCACTATATTTTTGTCGCAAATCTTTTGAATGTTTACTTATGTGCAGTATTTAAGCATCTTTAATGTCTCTTCATTTATTTTGAAAATTGGACTGACTATTATCATTGATATTATTAACTACATTAAACTTACAAGTTCATATATTTGAGAGTTAAATTCCATTTTATTGCCTATCATGCATTTCAAAAAAAAAAAAGACAGTTTCTGGACATCATTATACATAGATTATATCTTGTTATAAGTTATTTCTTAATATCAAAAGTACATTTAAAGCGCATAAAAGTACAGTAAACGATATAATGCATATAATATTTATAATTGGTTTATATAAAAATGCTAATGATCGACCATATAGCAAAAAGCTCATCATATTCCTGTATGGTAATCATTTTCGTTTTAAAATGAAAATTCAGTTTTTACCCGCATTTCCTGACCTGTTATCAAAATGTAAACGGAAAAAACCGATAAAGTAACCTTGATATTAACATCAAATGTTGACTTAGTTGATATAGTAAATTGATTAGTAATAAGATTAAATATTATTAAAGCTTTGATTGTTAAAATCGCCTTTGATTTTCTTCATTATGGTGGCGTAAGCAACGCCTTCAACATCATAGTGAGGAACCATTGAATTTCGTTTTGAAAAAACCACTTGAGCATAAATGACTTGTGTTTCTTGATTATTTTCACTTTCAGTTAGCAATGAACGTCTCTATTAAACAAGCCATTTCTTTGTAAATACAGTATTTATTCATGGTATAAGCGATTGATTAAAATGTTTACCTGAGGTGTTGATATTGGCACTTCCGGTTGATTTTTTATCGGTGTTTGGGGTTGAATTTGGAGTTGTTCCACTGCTGAAATGGACTGCAAGGCTGTAACTGAGGGATTGTTAGTGACATTTTCATATGTTGGTTCAACTGCTTTAGCACTGAAATGTTCAAAATATTGGGAAATTCAAGTGATTTTACTTTTGAAATAACCTACCTCATGTCGTTGTCTTCTTTAGTCAATAAACCTGAAATAGATTTTAATTAGGGAGCTTTAATAAATTAGTTCTAGTAATGGGTAAATTTTACTTAACGGTTTCTGTAGGATTTGTAGAGATAGACCACTGCAACGATTAACACAATAACCGTAACACAAGTCACACTAAGACCCACTGTTATTCCTGTTATGTAAATAAATAACAATTACAAAATAGTGTTTATAGTTACAAAGAACTTTATGAAAGACCAGATAATTTCTTTTTTTCTTTGTTTTCGGGATATTTGTGTGTATGAGAACTAGCAGGAGTTGACTTCATGAACGATATGTTTGTAGGAATATTTTCAGTTGGAGTGGCGTTTGTTGGAGTGGCGTTTGTTGGAGTGGTTGTAGTCAAATGAGCTTGATCAAATATATCACAGGTTATACAAACATTACAATTCAAACATTGCTTATTTTTATTAAGCATTGAAATACTTACTTTTAAGAATGCTTAAGTAGTATGATTGAATAGCAAGTGATTGGCTTGGGTCTGCATTTTCAAAGCAAATCCACACTCCTTCATCAACTTTTTTTACTTGCTTAATTTTAATAGTGCAATCCGTTGTTTGATTGTTTTTATCCGAGCCAACGTATTCATATCCATCATGTATATTAATTAAGACGTTATTACGTGTCCAACTGCAAGCAATGGTTTTGTTTTTTACACATGGAAGTTGAAATGGTTCTTTATGTGCTTTTAAAAGTAAATTTAATGATGATTAAAAATAGCAATTTAAGTTGTTTTCAAGATCTTACCAGCAGAAATCAACTTTTGGTCAGTTACCCCAAAGCATTTAATTTGACCAGACAAACGTTTTGCTATCGTATTTCCAATTATGCTACAATCCATAGTATTTATTTCATTTCCAGTTGCATAATAATAATTATAAGATGAAACTGATACTGTAGTTTTATTTATTTGCCATAAGCAGTCAACTGTAGTGTTGAAAGGGCAAATATACTTGTGCCACAGTTTTGGTTGATGGTACTCGTATGTTGGTTTTTGCTCCCATTTTACATATGGATTTTTATCTAATTAGTAATTACAATTAAAATATTTTTAAAATGTTTTTTAGTCATTTAAAAGAATTACCTTTTCCGAAAGTTATATAATACATTTTAATAAAATTCACGTCAATGTCATCATTTGCTTGATTAGCACAATTCCAAAATCCTTGATCAATTTCCTTTAATTGTTTAATTTTAATTGTACAATCTGTAGTTGCAGTGTCTTTTTGTGATCCAGTGTATTCGTATCGATTATTGATATTAATAATGGCGTTATTCCGTTTCCAACTGCAATTAATGGTTTTGTTTGTTACACATGAAAGTTCAATGGTTTTACCTAATGCTTTAAAATAATATCATTGGTAAATTACAATCGATATTATAATAAGTTATTACCTGCTGAAATCGTAATGTTATCGGTTATCAGTAATCCAAAACACGTAATTGTATTCATGTCATGCAGTAGTTTAGCTTTCTCATTTCCTATGATGGTACAGTCAGTAGTGCTTTTTCCATTTCCATTTGCATAATGATAATTATAAGATGAGATTGATACTGTTTGCTCATTAATTTGCCAGTAACAGTCGACTGCAGCGTTGAACTGACAAATATACTTGTGATTTGTTACAAAATTATTA
This sequence comes from Helicorthomorpha holstii, assembly GCA_013389785.1. Lineage (NCBI taxonomy): Eukaryota > Metazoa > Arthropoda > Diplopoda > Polydesmida > Paradoxosomatidae > Helicorthomorpha > Helicorthomorpha holstii. The sequence continues at coordinate 6,071,318 of JAAFCF010007112.1, read as the reverse complement.
TATTCTGGTTTTTTCTCCAATATTCTTCTTGAATTTTCACCTAAATAATGATTGCTTATAATTACATTACAATTAAATTGAAAATGAGAATATTACTTGCAACTATTGAACAGACGAAAATGTATAAAATGACTTTAAAAATTATAATCATGATTTTAAATAATTTAGTTTTGCTGTTCTCACACTTGGATTTAAAAATAATTTGATTTCATTTTCATTTAATTTTGTGAACTGCATTTTTAGCGAATAGTTATGTACCGGCACGTAATCTTTATCAATATGATTAGATGTTAGGATATTGTGCTTTTACATTTGCTAAAGTTGTTTACTATTTTTATCATTTTATTTACAGTATATATTTAACACTTTTTAAAACATTTTGTTTATTCAGTAAGTTATTTCATAGTCAATGGCAGTGCTGGTTTTTTTTTTTAAGAAATTGTTTTTTTTTGTGGTATTAATTATTTTTTGAACACTTTATGGAAATTCAAAGTAAACAATGTAGTCTTTGGTGTCAAAGTAGGAAACTTTTGGTTTTATATTAATTCATTTTATTTAATTCTTTTTTGTAAATTTTTCACAAAATTTGACAAACATAAAAAAAATATTTGAAACTTAAATATTAAAAATGAATTTGTGCATAAAATCTTTAATAAAATCTTTTTAATTAAAACCATTGAGCAATCACGAACTGAAAACTGAGCAATTTAACACATGAAGAATTTAAACTATTCATCTTCACATCCAAACAATAACTTTGCCAGTTAAATTGCTACCATTAAATCTTTTCATTAACTTAAAAAGAAAACAAATTTGAATTCCTTTATTAATTTTGTAATTGTTTACCTCAATTAAACAATGAAATGTTTCAATTTAAAACGCTATTTCATTTACAGATACTTATTAATAATGACTAAATGTGATGGCTGTTTCATTAGTCTAATACTGATGTTTTTTTACTGATTAATTTAAAATTTTGTCCATTATCAGTAAACATTAAATTTGTTTTCTTGAAACACAAATAACCAAATAACAAAAACAACATACAGA
>JAAFCF010007112.1:6018262-6034829 GCA_013389785.1 Helicorthomorpha holstii | reverse complement strand
CAAACCCACACTAGCTATACAAGTTTCTTTATATTTCTTTTTTTTTTGTTAGAATTTATATTGTATTTTTAGGTTTCGATACACCAAGGGGTAAACTATATACTTGTATGTAGTTGCCCACTATTTTTCACAGTTGGACGATGATGGCAGAAACAGGGAGTGAGACACTGCTTAACACATCAACTGGGACTCCTCCTCCATCTAAACTCCCACTTTACAACTTTTTGTCACAAACTAAGAGACACAAAGTCGGTTTTTAACAACACAACAACTGCAATAGATAAACACACCAATTGTCACTTGCAGACACTTGAGAGTACAATTGAAAAAAGTCTGGCCAAAAGTCAGTAAACCACAAACATACCAGAAATAAGTAACTTTATTTTTTGTTACATTTATGCGCACCATTTGGTACCAATAAAATTAACTTTTAGAAATTTTAACTTAATTTGTGATATTTTCTCTCAATAATTTAACAAATTTTATTATTCAATAATAATTTCATACGTTTTCTTCTGACGTTTCATTATACCAACTTCAAATAATTTTCTAAATAAAAATATCCAATTTTTTGCATACCATTAGTTCGAATGGAGATTTGTCCCGTTTTTTTTTTCAGACACAAGATAAAGGTGCTCTAATTTATAAAAGTCATTTGATATACAAATAAAAAATCTATTTGATTAAAATTTTAAAGCAATCAAGAACATGATATAGTGTAAAGTGTCACATAAAACAATAAAAAACCACAATGCTTTTCATTGTCAATAGTTATTACAAATTGTCTTAAAACACAATGATAAATTACAACTTTAACAATTTGCTACTAGAAAATTTAACCAAGAAAATTATTGGTTTTATGCAAAATAACACGTAATGTAGGAGTCCAAGGACCCCAGGTAAGTGAAAAGTGAGGGAAGGAGAGAAATAGAAAGGGTGACAACGCTGGGCTCTAAAAAAAAGTAGGGAGAAAAAAAAAGAAATGGGACACAAACACTTTCACACAGTCCATTGTGAGACACTCTATCAAATGCACATGCAAACCATTGTTGACCCTCTCGGTCTCTTGAGTTAATCTTCCGTTGCCTAATTGAATTTCAATACGGTTAACTCTCCTCACTACACTATTATAATAACCATTTTGCCCCTCTCTTATTTTACCCTGGGGCTTCTAAGTTCTAGCCCCTAAATAGTTAACTTTTTTTTTTCTCTTATCTCTTCCCCCACTTATGTGAACCGCAAAGACTGTTGAACACACACACACACTGTCACTGTCACTGTGGAAGCAAATTTCTTTTGCTATATTGCACAAGAGTTGCTTGTAAAAACTATAAAGTCAACTTTTAGTGAGCAAAAGAATGACATTTTAGAATGGGTCAACAATTTGACGAACACCCTGTAGCAGCCAACGCAATATAAACCAGCAGGGGGCACTTTTGGCACTTTTTATATTAACACAATGCTATGAATTTTTTTTTTCTTTTGCTAAGTTGAGTATCTAAAAAAATAATAATAATATAAAAAAGCAGTTTGCAAGTTTGTAAGGTGGAAACTGGAAAGTGATGGATGAGAATATTTTTCAACTCTGGCAAAATTGAAGACTTGGCTGTTCAGCACTTCAACATAACTTAGCTACTGGTAAATTATATTGTAAAATATTCAATGATTTTATTGAGAAAAAAATAGATGATTGAAATTTAAAATGATAGAAATTATGTAAAAATACAAATGATTTTATAAGAATTCGTAAGTTGTGATTAAAGTGATGATAAATTATGTACAAGTAAAAAAATCTAAATAATGAAAATAATCTATTAAAATATTTATTAAAAAATGCCATAAAATCACTGAGATCACAATCAACCTCATTAAAATCAGAAAAATGACACTGAAAGTATTTTAAATTGATTTTTAATAATTTGATCAATGATCACCTTTAAAAAAGGCCCTTATAAAAGCCCCATTGTTCTTCCTTTTGTTGCTCATGTAACTGTCAAATTAAAGACATTTTTTTTCTCACTGTAAATGTAATAAATCTGTTACATACGGTACGTTGTATGTTTTATTAAGAAATTAGGAGGCTTTACAATGTCATTTAGTCAAAATATGCAGTAAATTTTCCATTCCATCCTGTTTTCAAGCAATTCCAACAAGTATTAAATAAATCCTTTTCTTCCTCTAATCCCCAAAAATACTGTACGAGACATACAGTATAGGCTATTCTAAGCTTATGTACTCTATAGCAAATGACGAAGCAAAATAAAAATTTATAACAACAACTGGAAAGTATTAGTAAAAAAAATGTTGTATATCTTTTCCCTGTTTGGAAAATCAACTCACTCAAATGCTCCGCCTATGCTAACGTAACGCCATTCCATTCCCAACTCACACACAGACCGCCCACCAATGGCAACCGTGCTTCTACTCAATTGAGTCACGACACCTGAAGTATATACACACTTTTATTGAGGTTGTTTCCGTTTAGATCAGCCCACCCATATATACCCATAGCAAAAAAAAAATAAGTAGGGAAAAAAATCTCCTCTAAAAGTAAAAAAAAAATTAAGCTGATGTTCCAATTCGATCACATTGCAGATCACAAGTGGCAGCATTTAAGTTAACACCGATAGTCACAAAATCCCTGCAGCAGACCATCAAAATCATCTAAATTTTGGTTTATTATTTTATTTTATCTGGTTTATTAATATGTGGTGTCATGTGAGAACCATAATGACAAGTTGTGCAATTATTTTCTCCAAAATCTGAAAAAGTGAACTTTACTGTATACGCGTGGACCATCCGACCATCGTGGACTAAGTTATTTCATGTGTATTCAAAATTAATGGCTGTGTGTTTTTTTAAGTGACATTTTTAAGTGCAAAGTGATGGCATCAATAACAATAATTAATGGATTGCTGATTAGGTCAAGTGTGGATATTTTTACTTCAATGTAACATATACCCGTATAGACCACAGTGTAATTTTGGGTATCAACAAAAAAGGCCGAATGCGAGCCAAAGTGATGAGCAGCGAAGAGGCCCGGTCTTATCGAGTGTCTAAGACCCCTTGCAGTGAACCAGTAACAGTTGCCATAATCAAGGTACAATTATGTTACATCATTACATATGGTCCCTATCCTGGTTTGGACCCTTAATAAGTGATATGTAAAACCAACGATTTTATGCTAAATTTTCTAATCTGTTCATAGTGACATTTTTTAAAAGGTCCTGCTACACTGTTTTTAATTGTCTTATGGTCACATAATTAATGTCAAAATTATACACTGTCATTTTGACCATGTTTTTATAGATTTCATTATTTTAATTTCCATAAAGGTTAACATTTTGCTCCAAAATTAGTACCAACAAACTCTCATTTCCGGTGACTTATCCCTTTTGATAGACCATTTACCCCATAACCACAATTACATTGATCACTATGAGGTTTTTATTTTGACTAATTACAGTAAATACCCCATTGCAATGTTTTGTCTCTGGTGTCAAACACAAATTGCAACACTAAATGGTCCTTATTTTTAAATTTTCTACTGATTTTCTAGATACATTCAAGCCTATAGCAAAATTCGGTATCGATTACTGAAAATTCCCATCCAAATTTTCACACTTTGTTCTCACCTGCCACTTCACCTGTCTTTCTTTTATTTATCTATCTTTTATTTAAGTGTAATTTTAGTTAATCGTTTTATTATTACTTCATGCACTCGTAATAGTTATTTGTGTTTTGAGAAGCTATATTACGAAAAGCAATTGCCACCTGTCATTTTGAAGTGATGGCGGTTGGTCTCGCTTTCAAAAGGGCCAAAGGGCCTACGTGTGTGTGTGAGAGAGAAAGAGAAAAGATCCGATAATTACCTGTTGTAAAAGTAAAAACTGACAAGTTGCTGTTAAAAACTAAAAAGTGACTTGTTCCCCACGCAACTTGTTCATCTTACGATGTATGATGTTATCGCCATCAAAGAAAACATTCCCTCTTAAACACATACACGAAATAAAACATAAAACAACGCGTTGAAATACTCAAGAAAGAAAGAGGAAAGTCATTTTTTACAGCTAAATTGGCTGGTGCCAACCACTGGACTGTAAACGACCACCTCCATTATGTTAGTATTAGCCCACCAACAACTACCACCACCAACAAAAAAAAATAATAGAAAAAAATTCACATTGAGGGAAAAATTATGTTTGAATGAAACTTTTGTTACAGTAAAATAACAAATTAATGTTGCTAGTTTACTCTAAAAAACTCGAAATTGAGTTTAAGAGCAGAAATTAACGCTTGACTTAAAATATTGATCAACAAATATTCAGATTTGCAGAAAATATTTTGATTATTTTAAGGAAATCTTGTTCGGTTTTGCCCAAAACTGTCCCATAAAAGACTTCACTGCACATTTTCCTCCAAGAGTGACAATTATTACTCTTAAATGTGATTTAACTTGTGAACTTTATGCAAAACAGTTTCCATTGTGTATTTCAGTCGACGTAAGGTCTATTAGATCTGCATTTGGTGGTTGAGTAACAAGTGAAGCATGCATGTTTATGAGCATGCGTAGAAAGGGCGTGAGAGTTCATCAAAATCCATGTGAAAGCGACCGTTGCAACGGCGCAAAAGGACCTGCCATTTTCTCATGGATCCACAAACCCCAACCAAACCTCAAAGTACTGTGTACATCCCTTATATACGTCATTCACGTGATCGGTAGCGCGTGCCCTACAAAGTTCATTATACAAGGCAAGGGCCTTTGATAATAAAAAAAGCAAAAAGATAGACTTGGAGAGAGTACATCAAAAAGTGCCTATATATCAAATAAGGTAAAAGAGGGTCCAAAAGTTAAGAGAGTAGACTTATACACAAACCGACGACTACTTTTGAAAATTGAAAAAAAAAATACTGTAATAATAAAGGTAAAAAAAAATAAAGGACCCTCGAAACCGTAAACCAAAAGCGCACAGAAATTCATCTCTTCACATAACAATGGCCCTAACCATAAACCCGAACTTGAAACCTTAGTACTAATATGTTTAAGGTTTATTTCACCTCCCAACTCCCCTTTCTTTGAAAGTGGGGAAATGACTTTTGTAAGGGGCATTTTGAGTTTTTTATTTGGGCTGAAAACCGCAGCTGTTGATATGCATGGTTAGATCGGTTTGTAGCCCTTTTCTATATTCAAACAATCTTGACTTTTGACACCTTTCACGCCCCATATCTATTTATACGTGTGAATGATAGCCAAGGCAAAATAGGCAAAATCCTTATTCAATATCTAACCACATTTTTATTCAACCTAACGCACATGCGCAGTACAGCGTGAAACAAAATATATCACCACTGTAAACAGCACGGCACCAGAGCCCATTAAAATGTCTGTGCCTTAAATAATATTTTGCTACAAGTCGTAAATTTAATTTTTTTTATGAAAAGCATGGGGCTCTTTTGATACTGTATTTGAATTTCTACTTCTTTTGGTGTAATAAATAATTTACCGTGAAAAATGTAATGCCCCATTCATAATTTGCTGCTGGTTTTTTGGTACTACTGTGATAACATGGCAAATGTCAACAGTTGGTATTTGAATTTATGGAGTTTAATATGGAATTCACAATGTACTAGTACTCTGATTTCTGTATTAATAAATATTTAATAAACCATTAAAAAAAGACGTTTGAGCAATACTATATGGAGTGAAAACCATTCTGCGACTAATTTGTCTATTTTAGTTGTTTAAGGCAACTTGAGACTTAAAAAAAACTAGAAATTTTTAAGAAAATTAATAAAAATTTCTGCAAAATCAACAAAATACTTTTGCACAAGAAAATAAAATAATTTTGCACAAGAAAATAAAATCATTTTGCTCAAGAAAATGAAATCGTTTTGCCCAAGAAATTTAAACCATTTTGCACAATAAAAACAGCATCTTGTACAAAAAAATGAATTATTTTGTACAAGAAAGTAAATATTTTAAATAATAACTCAAATATTTTGCAAAATAAAAGAAACATTTTGTATTTAAAAAACATTTTGCAAAAGTAAATTTTTTAAACAGAAACGAAACATGTTGTATTTGAAACATTATTCAAATTAAATAAAACATCTTTTATAAACTGTAAACTGACAATCTGAGTTGTTAATCCCCAAAAATATAATGCAAACTTTATAAAAATTAATGCATTAATTCAAAATTTGATTCATTGTAATAAAAATCCATCTAATTCACACTTAGCAGTGTAAGCAATGCAATAACGGAATTAAAATCATGAAAACTTAAGTGGTACTGCCCTTTTGCAAATGTTATACAATTTGTAAAGCAAAAATACTGACTAAATAATTCAACATATACAATATAAAAGGTCCCTCTTGAAGCAGTGACTCTGGAAAGGGTCCAGGTGTCAAAATGAGAGCAAGGGAATATTAAATAAAGTTAGGGGCTGAATGTATTCGGACATAACTTATAACCATTTCATTTGTAACAATAGCTAACTTTGTATACGTGTCTGTAAAAGTGACTTTAGCAAAGAATTTTCATAAACTTCCAACCCAAAAAAATATCAATTGACAATGAAATGTTTTCATGTCAAGAGGCACTAACAATTTCATTTTTTTAACACGAAAATTTTAAAAAAAGCAGAAGGCGGTTGGGATTTGAGTGGAATTTTTATTAAGTGAATTTGAAGTGTAATTAGTAGTGGTTGTGTTTCTCTACCTCAATGGATGCGCTCAGCAGGAATAGCTGAGAAAAAAAAACACTAAATAAAAGTGCATGGCGCGTGTCCATGTGTGAAAAAGTATGGAAACGCTTTATAACTAAGCGTGAAACAGCTGAGCAAAGCAATTGCCATTTTCCGCTTAATAAACACCAAATTACCAACCAATTTACAACTTCGTGTTAAATAAACTTCAAAATGTCACAAAAAATTCGCATGAAATTTTGTTATGTAATTCTAACATTTCATAACTTAATTTTGTTCACTAAAAACTAAAATGTTTGATTTAAAAATCGCTTTTGGCATCAAATTTCATCAATTTAGTTTAAAACACACGTAGGGCACTTCAATTACATAATATTAGTTTGTTTTGAAACTCAGGCTTAGCTTAACTAAACAAAAAAAATTAAAATTTTGCAGTTTTAGATTTGAAATTAGGTGCTCCAAGAACCAGAAGAATTTAAATGGTAATTAGAAGTAAATTTAGTATTAATTTGGAAATAATTTCTAAAATTAAAACTTTAACTGTTTATTTTAAGCATCTTATTTTGTATTTCAAGTCTGTTTTGTTATTATTAATGGGTTTTACTGACTGACTTCTTTAAAATTGTAACCTCAATTATAAGAAACATTTGAATCAAGTTGTCTAAATCCTAAATAATGATCCTGAAATAACAATTTAGTCAATTAAGAGTCGTCATAGCATTTTAAAATAAACTTAGTTCATAAAATTAACACTTCAGATTACCAACAACGGCTCAATCATGATTTTAAAATCCAATTGAAATCTCTCATAACTATAACTTAAAATATCAACACTTTAAACATGAAATTTAGTCACTAAAACTGAATTTTGCTACTGGATTGACAAAATACCACCCGAAAATTAAGTTGAGTGAACCCTGACTTTACTTCAAGTGAACCAAACTTGAGGTTTTAATTGTACATTACATTTTAGCCAACAACAGTTCAATAAAGTACCTAAAAAATCAAAATTCAGTGTTCTCATGTCCTCCAACTATTCTTCCTAAAATTCCAAAATTTAACAGTAAACTAAACTAACTTTTGTTGGGTTTTTACAGACAGAAACTGAAGCTTGTTGTTCCTGTGGCCAATTAATCAGTGATCGTTATTTACTGAAAGTAAACGGTCGTTCGTGGCACGCTAAGTGTCTTCGTTGTTGTGTGTGTCAAACGGCATTAGACCGTCAACCCTCTTGTTTTGTCAAGGAAGATGGGGTCTACTGCAAAGCCGATTACGTCAGGTAAGAAAAACTTTAAATAATAATAAAAAAATATCATTTATACACCTTTTTTATTATTGTGTTGTTCAACTTTGATTCTTTGAAGTACATTAATCAAAAAGTTAAGTGTGTATGGCCTAGAGAGAGTTGAGTTGCTAGGTGAAACAGGTGTGAAATAATCAATTCTCCCTTGTATGACACCTCTGTTCCTCCTGAGGAGAGCTAGATAGACACCACTTAGAGCAACCATAATGTAAACAGTAGGGAGCTCCACTTCTCTTTTTCTTTATAAAGTCGAAAAAAATCTCAACAACTTAAGGAATGCAGATCTCTGTTTTTTTTAATGATGTTTTTACTATTTATAAAATAACTTACACTATACCACAGCTCATGTTAGCAACTTCCGTGTTTTATCTATGAGGAAAATACTGTATAATGCATCAAAATATTGTACATTATGCTTCTCTAAGTTATTTGGTTGTCCAAGTATTATATGATGACTTTGTTACGATTGAAAAGTTTTAAAAGCACCAGGTGTTAAGTGGTCAGTTATAAGTATTTAAGATCAATGTCTACTCACTCTTAAAGTAACAAGTTAACGGTATAGTAAGGAAAAGGTAATTTGTGAGTAAGGAAAAAGTAACAGTGAGGGAATTTATAATTTAGTAACAATAAAGTCCATTACTTTGAATATTAAAATATGGTTTTAATTTACCAAAATTGTTTTTATTATTGCAGACAATTCGGTACCAAATGTGCAAAATGTTCTCGGTCAATCTCAGCATCGGACTGGGTGCGAAGGGCTCGTGAGCATGTGTATCACTTGGCATGTTTTGCCTGTGACTCATGCAAAAGACAACTGTCAACTGGGGAAGAATTTGCACTGCAAGACAACAGGGTCCTTTGCAAAACACATTACATGGAGCTGCTGGATGGAGGACCCAACTCAAATGATGGTACACGTTAACAATTTTGACATTAAAAACCACTTCTTTAAATTCAATCAACAAAATACAAAACCTCAATTTTATTGATCTTTTAACCACACATGTTTCGCAACATTAAACAAAATAAAAATAAAAAAAAGATGAGACACATCCACCTGTGAAAATAGTTCTTTTAAAAGCATTTGGGTAAAAATAAACACCTCCACCCCCTCTAACTCCTCTATACACACACACATAACACTCTTCACAATGTTTCATGTAAATAAAGAAATGCTTTAAGTGACCTTCTTTTTTAAATACACAAAAAATCATAAATGAGATCGCTCGTAAAAATATTATTTTTTTAAAAAAAAAAAAAAAAACATTAAAAAAACGCGGCGGTATCTATTACCTGTTATACTAATCATACAAGAAGCAAGTGTTTTCATAATAATAGGTCATTAAGACTCATAGAAAACGAATGGCAGATCTCCCCCAACAATCAACTCTCTAATTCGTGTTTGACACATGTTTACTTTACTTCTTATACTAAAATCAACCGCCACCATATTAATTACCTTTAAAACTATCAGTGAAAAATAAATCATGCCAAAAAAACAACTGTGTATTCAATTAACTTTTATTTATATTTGATGTTCAATAGCGAGTAACCCAGTCACCCTGCAAGGACCTCTTGAACTACTTTTACTAATTTTCCATTTTTTTTTAAAATATTTGAAATAGAAAATGCGGACCATGACGGGCAGCAAAGGACCAAAAGTAAACGCGTTAGAACCACATTCACGGACGAACAGCTGCAGGTCCTTCAGGCAAATTTCAATCTGGACTCAAACCCCGATGGACAGGATTTGGAGCGAATCGCTCAGATAACAGGACTTAGTAAACGTGTAACTCAAGTTTGGTTTCAAAATTCTCGGGCAAGACAGAAAAAACATCAGTCGACACCAACGAGTGCGACAACACCTCCAAGTAGTAATAATAACAGCAACAGTGCACCTAGCAGTGGGAATATTATTACTGCAAGGACTGGAGTCAATATGACAGGAGTTAAGAGAGCCACTGGTAAGAATCAATGCAAATTATATCTTTTCAATATAACAATAGACACTTTATCGATTAATCATTGCTTAAAAAATTATATAGTGAATTGCCCTTTAGTGTTGAGTTTTACATTAGGCTTACAATTATCAAAATAACATTCACACACATTGATATTGAATTGTATAGCTATAATATGAAAATTTGTAAATTCTGATTCATTTGACAATAATGGCTGTATTACTGCAATTAAAAAATTTAATTTCATCATTTCCAGAAGATTGAATACCATTTTCTAAGTTTTTAAAATTTCTATAAATTTTTACAAAATTTAAATCAAATCTTTATGAAATTTGACTAAAATTTTTATGAAATTTGACTAAAATCTTTATAAATTTTGAGTCAATATACAGTATTCATTTCAAATTAAAAAATTTTATTTATTTTTACTCTGACTGTGAATTTTTTTTTAATCTTTCAAAGTTTAATTTCAAAATAATTTTTTAAATCTTAATTTTATGTTAGGTTTTTAAAAAATATTTAACTGAGCAACACTGTCATTTTTTGATATTAATAATTTTAATAAAAGTTTAGTAAAACTTTCCTAATAAAAAACTATACATTTTCTTTTGTAAATCATAATATTTTTCTCTGTTTTGCATTATCCACTTTAAAAAGCCCAAAGCCTAACTTAATAACCATCAAAAATATTTTTGCATTTCATAAACAAACTCCTCAAAGTCAACCTAATCAAATGTGTAAAAACCAAAAACCAACATCAAAAAGTATACACCGACTGTCACTTTCCTTTGATCACACCTAATTTGCTCCAGTCCCAAATAAGCCTATACTATATACTGTACCCATGTATAAATATACCGTACCATACCATAATAGGCCTTCTCACACATTAGCACGTCATCTAATCCAATATGACATCTATTAATTTTCATAACGCATGAGGAATTTACTCTGGAGAAAACATCCACACTTTTTCTCTCTCTTTTTCACTTTTTGGGTCCTTGGCACTGCTAAAACCCTAAAGGGCCATATTTCTACACGTTTTTCGAGTCTAATCCCATTTGATATTTTCTTTCCCTTTTTATCCTCCCTACAATTTCCATGTTCAATTGGCTTTGTACAATTGCACACACTGTCCCACTAACAAATACATACTGAAGCAGCCAAATTATTCCCGGGCGAATGATTTTATCGATATTTAGACAAGGGGAATGATGAAGGGGAAACATTATTTAATCTCATCCGACCAATTTGCATCATGTAAGAGCGACTATTTGCATTATTATACACATACACACACGCGCCCAGAGTACAAAAGTCGCTCTAATATGATGTAATCCTGTCAAATTATAGGGCTACTGTTTCTCATAGAAGGGAAAGGACAGAAAATTAGGTTTACATTTGGAAGAGCAAAAGGACCAAAGCTCATATACTGTAGACTGAAACTGATAATCAGATTTGAAATGCTTAAAATTGAAAAGATGGGAACATACTTTTTTATTTATTTTTATCTTTATAATGATTTAATTCGCTTGCCCCATACAAGAACATGATGTAACAAAGTAATCGAATTTGATACTTTGTTTACAATACATGAAATAAATTGATATTCAATTTAGTTTGCTGTTTTTATTGTTGTTCAAAAGTTGCAAGTTGAATTTTGAGATAGTGATATCTGCTTTATCAGATTGGTTCAACTTAATCCGTTCAGTCTACTGTATTCAGAAGAATATTGTATTGATCCCTCTCCTCTACCCTCCCTTACTCCTCACTAAATTCTCCCAATCACGTATTTTATTTGTTTGAAGATTTTTAAATTTTATATAGAAAAATGTTGTTGGTTCTTTGTGGTTACCAACTGATAGTACACGAGAAAGTAGTTGCCATAAAAAAAACACTGATCTAGTAAAACATTTTACCAGTTTTTAAAAATTATTTTACTGGTCCATGAAAGTCTATGAAATTTTAACTGGTTCATGAAAAACTTTGACCTGAAAATGGAAAATAATTTAATGATTCATGATAAATTTTAACCGATTCAAGCAAATAATTTAGTGATTTATCAGTGCAAGAATTTCAACGGTTAAGAAAAATATTTTCCAGTCTTTCAAATATTTTACTGGCCCTTAAAAATGTTTTACCGATCCATGGGAAACTTTATTAGTAGAAAATTCATATCAGTATATGGAAAATAATATACCATTTCACCCATGTCAATTACTGTATTTGTTTAATGATCTTACCATGTACAGTAGAAATGCCATGTATCACAGTTTGTAAAATGACAATTTTTGTTTGATTGGTCCATGAATTGAAAAAGATTGGGAACCGCCGATCAATAAGATTTCACAAGGTTTATAGTTTGTATTTGAACAATCTTATTTGCTTTTCTTCTTTTTTCCAATAGAAAAAAATAGAGAAAAGCGCATGCGCCAATTGTAATTACATTATGTCCGCTTGAGCAATCGCGATCCTGGCTGCCAGCATTAATACAATTAAAGAGACAAAAAGATAGCACAAATTTACTCTTCCTGCTGTTCCCCAACTACCAACCTTCATTTTTAGTTACATTTTTTTTTTCCGAATTGTTCAGTCAAGCAATTACTTAACAAAACGGTTTTAAACACCAGAAAAAAAGATGTGGGAAAGAAATTCAATGGATGACACTTGGATAGGACAACATGTGATTTCTAAAAGCAATGTACAAAACTAACACATGATCATTAAGTTATGTACTGAGTAGTTTTTAGATTCACTTGCACACTATTTTAATAGCAAACTAGCAAGATTTTTGATAAAATTCTACTTCAAACTAATAAATCCTCATCAGAAATTACTGTGGTAAATATTCACAGTAAACAGGCAATTTCTCCCTCAAAATTGACTCAAAAATCCCTCAATATCAGACAATATTAGTTATATATTATTCTCACCTAAATTTTGTCTATTCATACCAAAAATAATTTAGTATTCTCGTTTCTCAGTGAAAAACATCCATCAAATTACAGCAAATAATCAAAATTTTCTAATTAGAAACCTCCCTTCCTTTCACATTGCCTCTAAAAGTGAAATTTGCTCTCTAAACAATATACAAGTACATTATAGCGTAATTAAAACGGTTTATGATGTCTATCTATTAAATAATAATTAATTTTAGTTACTTACATTTTAAGAGTCGGTCCATTATACTGCAGTCGACATCTCACAAAATGTGGTTCCATTACTGAAATTGCCCCGCACACAATTTCTCACAAATTCGTTGATTTTTAATGAAATTGTCAAATCAAACTTTACTGCAATTATTTTTTCTCTTGTTTTTTGTTTCGTTTTTACATATTTGACACCTACTGTTGCTTTGGATTTGACCACTAATGATAAAAGGATTACCATCGATGCAAGCCACTGCCTGTCAACTCTGTGGTATGATGTACTGTCTGTGCAGCCATCACAGTACACAAGTGAACGTGGGTCAGGTGCACTAACCCAGTGATAAAACATTCCCTCACACCGGTCATAGTTTATGGGTCTTCACAGGACAAATAAAAAGCACTGATATTGAGTCACGCTGGTCGTCAAATCAAATGTTCATCAGGCAACACCATTAACTTATTAATACTTGCACATTGAAACATCGGTTTGACATCTTTTCTCGTAACCTGGAATTGCGTCAACTGCAGACTTTGGTCATCTTTGGAAGTTGAACTTCAACAAACAGCAGAGTTAATCGATAACAACGATGAAAGAAAGTCGCTTATATGCAAATCATTCATTATCTTTGCCATTCCAAACTATGAAAAGTGAAAAAATGATTTTTAATTGCTGTTTTCTTTATATTTCTCAATAATTATTACTGTACACAACAGTTCCCTATGTGATCATTAAGTTATGTAAATATTATATAAAATAGTGTTTCGTGAAAATAAAATAAAAATAGTGAACATTTTAACAGTTTATGTCAATTATTATTAGTTGCCTTGCAAAAGCAAATGTGATGATTTAAAAAGTCAATTCTAGTTTATCTAGCACATTAAAACCTTTTCAAAGATAGCAAAATGTCTAATTTCCTAAAATGCCAAGCATCTTACCAAAAAATAAAACAAAAAATTGTGTTTTAACAAGGAATTTGTGTATCTTGAACGTCAAGTAATTGAAATGCATTCAATTTATTACCTTTAAGTTCTGAAGCAGCAAATTCAGAGTTGAAAATAGCCAATTTTAAAGTTCTTCAAGTGCCAAAAATGCCTAAAAACCAATAAATTTAGGGTCAAACACTAAATTATGTTAAATAAAATATTACTTGTATCAGAAATTGAACTCCATAACAATAGCAGCCATCACTTATCACTAAAAGAGAAAGTAAAAGTTATTATTAGAAAAAGGTCTTGAGTTAAGCATTATACACTTTACACCAAAACAATAATTTGTAATAACTAATTGCAAGTAAACATTTCTAATTACATCAATTTAAAATTTGGCTTTTGTTTCTGTATAGGAAATAGTAAAATGTTAATGGTAAGTCAGGAATGTCCCATTTAGAAATACACACAATGCTTATTATCCATTGGACCATTTGTAATACCTAGTTGTTAATCAGCATCATCATCAGCAATTTATGTTTATTAGTGATTGTAGTGAAAGTATTTTTTTTCATCTAAATTTACATTTCTATTTTGTCATTCATTATATTTTAATGTGGGTCAAATATTTTTGCTTTTGCATTTATTATTTTTTCACCTGAGTGAATTAATTGTCGGTGAAAAAATGTCATTGTGGTGCAAAAATAATCAAGAGTCCATATAAAGTGTTAATAGCCAATTTTTAATTTAATAGGTCGTTAGGCATCCTGCCAACAACAAAAAAAAATGAAAATTAAAACTTCATTTTTTAGTCAAATGTAAATTAATTGTATTATTGAAATGCTAAAAATTTTAATATCAACTAACTCGACAGTTAGTTGTTTACGGACTATATGTAGTCACTTCCGCCTTCACCAGCGACCTGATTGCAACGCTGATGACTGTTGTTTTGATTTTTGACCAATCGCCATGCAGATTGTTTCACTTTTAAACTACTTCCAACGGCTCGCTTATGTCATTATCTGTTCAGACTTCAAATAAGCAACATGTACTGACTGAAAGTTAAATTGGCTTGGAAAAAATTATAAATTTGTGTTGATAAAATTAAGTTAACATTTGAGGAAAAATAACGATGAGGATTGTTACGACGGTGCGGAGGTGGTCCATGATGGCCACTAGTCATCTAAGGTTCCTCATTGTATTAACGGCATGGACATATACAGTTATGGGACAACAACTGGCGCCTCCACCAATGCAACAGCCGATGCCAACTCAACCAACAGCAGCTGATCAGGTTAGTTTTAATTTTAAAAAATCCAAAATTTAATCAATAAAAAAATCAACTTTTTAGCCAAAATTCCCAACTTTAGTGTCTAAATTTTCTGTTGTCACTAATTAAATGTATTTTTTTTTAAAGTCTACTGGCATTCAGGGATTTTGTTCAGCCAATAGTCAATGCCCTGTCAATCAATGCTGCAAAGTAGGAAGCAATGGTTTCACATCTTGTGCTCCCATCGGATATGATCCTCGACAGTGCATACGATATCCTATGGCTGCTATCTATCCACCACCAGCGCCAGTTCCTCAAACGCCAACGCCATCTCCAGTGCCGTACCCGGCTCCATCTCCTGCGCCGTATCCAGCGCCACATGCGGTTACTGTTTCTCCGAGTATGCCAAATCCAAATTACTTCAAATGCAACAAAGACAGCGATTGCATTTGGGGTGGATGCTGTTATACAACTGGAAATATGAAGAGTACAAACTTGTACTATAACAACTGGTTCCAACCGCCATCTTCAGGTGGCTATTGTCGTTATGATATATCGTCCTGTGCGGTTGTACCGCCACAGCCAGCCCACTGCACGTCTTCATCACAGTGTCAAACTCCAGGAACATGTTGTGCATACGACCCATACTTGGGAAATTATTACTGTCTCAACACCGAAGTGATAACCGGACGAGGAATTATTTTCCCACCAAAATATGAAACATCCAGTAATTCACCAATTAAATCGCAAGGACAAGTCCCACCTCCATCAAATGCGAAATATAGTTATCCATACCCATATCCATACCCGTATCCTCCACCAGAACCGACAACTAAGTACCCACCATATCCCTACCCATATCCACCACCAGCACCAACAACTAAGTATCCACCTTATCCATATCCACCCCCACCACCAATTCCAACTAAAAAATATCAACAATATCCACCATATCCTTACCCACCACCACCTCCGCCACCTCCAACTAAAAAATATCAGCCATATCCTTACCCACCTCCTCCTCCTCCTCCACCCCCACCAACAAAATACCCTCCATATCCATATCCGCCACCACCACCTCCAAGTAAAAAATACCAGCCATATCCATACCCTCCACCCCCACCACCAATTCCAACTAAGAAATACCCACCTTACCCTTATCCACCACCTCCTCCGATACCAACTAAAGGAACTCCTTATCCTCCTTATCCTTATCCACCACCTCCTCCAATACCAACTAAAGGAACTCC
>JAAFCF010007112.1:6001483-6018162 GCA_013389785.1 Helicorthomorpha holstii | reverse complement strand
GGAGTTCCTTTAGTTGGTATTGGAGGAGGTGGTGGATAAGGATAAGGAGGATAAGGAGTTCCTTTAGTTGGTATCGGAGGAGGTGGTGGATAAGGGTAAGGTGGGTATTTCTTAGTTGGAATTGGTGGTGGGGGTGGAGGGTATGGATATGGCTGGTATTTTTTACTTGGAGGTGGTGGTGGCGGATATGGATATGGAGGGTATTTTGTTGGTGGGGGTGGAGGAGGAGGAGGAGGTGGGTAAGGATATGGCTGATATTTTTTAGTTGGAGGTGGCGGAGGTGGTGGTGGGTAAGGATATGGTGGATATTGTTGATATTTTTTAGTTGGAATTGGTGGTGGGGGTGGATATGGATAAGGTGGATACTTAGTTGTTGGTGCTGGTGGTGGATATGGGTAGGGATATGGTGGGTACTTAGTTGTCGGTTCTGGTGGAGGATACGGGTATGGATATGGGTATGGATAACTATATTTCGCATTTGATGGAGGTGGGACTTGTCCTTGCGATTTAATTGGTGAATTACTGGATGTTTCATATTTTGGTGGGAAAATAATTCCTCTTCCGGTCATCACTTCGGTATTGAGACAGTAATAATTTCCCAAGTATGGGTCGTATGCACAACATGTTCCTGGAGTTTGACACTGTGATGAAGATGTGCAGTGGGCTGGCTGTGGCGGTACAACCGCACAGGACGATATATCATAACGACAATAGCCACCTGAAGATGGCGGTTGGAACCAGTTGTTATAGTACAAGTTTGTACTCTTCATATTTCCGGTTGTATAACAGCATCCACCCCAAATACAGTCGCTGTCTTTGTTGCATTTGAAGTAATTTGGATTTGGCATACTCGGTGAAACAGTAACTGCATGTGGCGCTGGATACGGCGCAGGAGATGGAGCCGGGTACGGCACTGGAGATGGCGTTGGCGTTTGAGGAACTGGCGCTGGTGGTGGATAGATAGCAGCCATAGGATATCGTATGCACTGTCGAGGATCATATCCGATGGGAGCACAAGATGTGAAACCATTGCTTCCTACTTTGCAGCATTGATTGACAGGGCATTGACTATTGGCTGAACAAAATCCCTGAATGCCAGTAGACTTTTAAAAAAAATACACTTAATTAGTGACAACAGAAAATTTAGACACTAAAGTTAGGAATTTTGGCTAAAAAGTTGATTTTTTTATTGATTAAATTTTGGATTTTTTAAAATTAAAACTAACCTGATCAGCTGCTGTTGGTTGAGTTGGCATCGGCTGTTGCATTGGTGGAGGCGCCAGTTGTTGTCCCATAACTGTATATGTCCATGCCGTTAATACAATGAGGAACCTTAGATGGCTAGTGGCCATCATGGACCACCTCCGCACCGTCGTAACAATCCTCATCGTTATTTTTCCTCAAATGTTAACTTAATTTTATCAACACAAATTTATATTTTTTCCAAGCCAATTTAACTTTCAGTCAGTACATGTTGCTTATTTGAAGTCTGAACAGATAATGACATAAGCGAGCCGTTGGAAGTAGTTTAAAAGTGAAACAATCTGCATGGCGATTGGCCAAAAATCAAAACAACAGTCATCAGCGTTGCAATCAGGTCGCTGGTGAAGGCGGAAGTGACTACATATAGTCCGTAAACAACTAACTGTCGAGTTAGTTGATATTAAAATTTTTAGCATTTCAATAATACAATTAATTTACATTTGACTAAAAAATGAAGTATTAATTTTCATTTTTTTTTTGTTGTTGGCAGGATGCCTAACGACCTATTAAATTAAAAATTGGCTATTAACACTTTATATGGACTCTTGATTATTTTTGCACCACAATGACATTTTTCCACCGACAATTAATTCACTCAGGTGAAGAAATAATAAATGCAAAAGCAAAAATATTTGACCCACATTAAAATATAATGAATGACAAAATAGAAATGTAAATTTAGATGAAAAAAAATACTTTCACTACAATCACTAATAAACATAAATTGCTGATGATGATGCTGATTAACAACTAGGTATTACAAATGGTCCAATGGATAAGCATTGTGTGTATTTCTAAATGGGACATTTCTGACTTACCATTAACAATTTACTATTTCCTATACAGAAACAAAAGCCAAATTTTAAATTGATGTAATTAGAAATGTTTACTTGCAATTAGTTATTACAAATTATTGTTTTGGTGTAAAGTGTATAATGCTTAACTCAAGACCTTTTTCTAATAATAACTTTTACTTTCTCTTTTAGTGATAAGTGATGGCTGCTATTGTTATGGAGCTCAATTGTTGTTACAAGTAAATATTTTATTTAACATAATTTAGTGTTTGACCCTAAATTTATTGATTTTTAGGCATTTTTGGCACTTGAAGAACTTTAAAATTGGCTGTTTTCAACTCTGAATTTGCTGCTTCAGAACTTAAAGGTAATAAATTGAATGCAATTCAATTATTTGACGTTCAAGATACACAAATTCCTTGTTAAAACACAATTTTTTGTTTTATTTTTTGGTAAGATGCTTGGCATTTTAGGAAATTAGACATTTTGCTAGCTTTGAAAAGGTTTTAATGTGCTAGATAAACTAGAATTGACTTTTTAAATCATCACATTTGCTTTTGGAAGGCAACTAATAATAATTGACATAAACTGTTAAAATGTTCACTATTTTTATTTTATTTTCACGAAACACTATTTTATATAATATTTACATAACTTAATGATCACATAGGGAACTGTTGTGTACAGTAATAATTATTGAGAAATATAAAGAAAACAGCAATTAAAAATCATTTTTCACTTTTCATAGTTTGGAATGGCAAAGATAATGAATGATTTGCATATAAGCGACTTTCTTTCATCGTTGTTATCGATTAACTCTGCTGTTTGTTGAAGTTCAACTTCCAAAGATGACCAAAGTCTGCAGTTGACGCAATTCCAGGTTACGAGAAAAGATGTCAAACCGATGTTTCAATGTGCAAGTATTAATAAGTTAATGGTGTTGCCTGATGAACATTTGATTTGACGACCAGCGTGACTCAATATCAGTGCTTTTTATTTGTCCTGTGAAGACCCATAAACTATGACCGGTGTGAGGGAATGTTTTATCACTGGGTTAGTGCACCTGACCCACGTTCACTTGTGTACTGTGATGGCTGCACAGACAGTACATCATACCACAGAGTTGACAGGCAGTGGCTTGCATCGATGGTAATCCTTTTATCATTAGTGGTCAAATCCAAAGCAACAGTAGGTGTCAAATATGTAAAAACGAAACAAAAAACAAGAGAAAAAATAATTGCAGTAAAGTTTGATTTGACAATTTCATTAAAAATCAACGAATTTGTGAGAAATTGTGTGCGGGGCAATTTCAGTAATGGAACCACATTTTGTGAGATGTCGACTGCAGTATAATGGACCGACTCTTAAAATGTAAGTAACTAAAATTAATTATTATTTAATAGATAGACATCATAAACCGTTTTAATTACGCTATAATGTACTTGTATATTGTTTAGAGAGCAAATTTCACTTTTAGAGGCAATGTGAAAGGAAGGGAGGTTTCTAATTAGAAAATTTTGATTATTTGCTGTAATTTGATGGATGTTTTTCACTGAGAAACGAGAATACTAAATTATTTTTGGTATGAATAGACAAAATTTAGGTGAGAATAATATATAACTAATATTGTCTGATATTGAGGGATTTTTGAGTCAATTTTGAGGGAGAAATTGCCTGTTTACTGTGAATATTTACCACAGTAATTTCTGATGAGGATTTATTAGTTTGAAGTAGAATTTTATCAAAAATCTTGCTAGTTTGCTATTAAAATAGTGTGCAAGTGAATCTAAAAACTACTCAGTACATAACTTAATGATCATGTGTTAGTTTTGTACATTGCTTTTAGAAATCACATGTTGTCCTATCCAAGTGTCATCCATTGAATTTCTTTCCCACATCTTTTTTTCTGGTGTTTAAAACCGTTTTGTTAAGTAATTGCTTGACTGAACAATTCGGAAAAAAAAAATGTAACTAAAAATGAAGGTTGGTAGTTGGGGAACAGCAGGAAGAGTAAATTTGTGCTATCTTTTTGTCTCTTTAATTGTATTAATGCTGGCAGCCAGGATCGCGATTGCTCAAGCGGACATAATGTAATTACAATTGGCGCATGCGCTTTTCTCTATTTTTTTCTATTGGAAAAAAGAAGAAAAGCAAATAAGATTGTTCAAATACAAACTATAAACCTTGTGAAATCTTATTGATCGGCGGTTCCCAATCTTTTTCAATTCATGGACCAATCAAACAAAAATTGTCATTTTACAAACTGTGATACATGGCATTTCTACTGTACATGGTAAGATCATTAAACAAATACAGTAATTGACATGGGTGAAATGGTATATTATTTTCCATATACTGATATGAATTTTCTACTAATAAAGTTTCCCATGGATCGGTAAAACATTTTTAAGGGCCAGTAAAATATTTGAAAGACTGGAAAATATTTTTCTTAACCGTTGAAATTCTTGCACTGATAAATCACTAAATTATTTGCTTGAATCGGTTAAAATTTATCATGAATCATTAAATTATTTTCCATTTTCAGGTCAAAGTTTTTCATGAACCAGTTAAAATTTCATAGACTTTCATGGACCAGTAAAATAATTTTTAAAAACTGGTAAAATGTTTTACTAGATCAGTGTTTTTTTTATGGCAACTACTTTCTCGTGTACTATCAGTTGGTAACCACAAAGAACCAACAACATTTTTCTATATAAAATTTAAAAATCTTCAAACAAATAAAATACGTGATTGGGAGAATTTAGTGAGGAGTAAGGGAGGGTAGAGGAGAGGGATCAATACAATATTCTTCTGAATACAGTAGACTGAACGGATTAAGTTGAACCAATCTGATAAAGCAGATATCACTATCTCAAAATTCAACTTGCAACTTTTGAACAACAATAAAAACAGCAAACTAAATTGAATATCAATTTATTTCATGTATTGTAAACAAAGTATCAAATTCGATTACTTTGTTACATCATGTTCTTGTATGGGGCAAGCGAATTAAATCATTATAAAGATAAAAATAAATAAAAAAGTATGTTCCCATCTTTTCAATTTTAAGCATTTGAAATCTGATTATCAGTTTCAGTCTACAGTATATGAGCTTTGGTCCTTTTGCTCTTCCAAATGTAAACCTAATTTTCTGTCCTTTCCCTTCTATGAGAAACAGTAGCCCTATAATTTGACAGGATTACATCATATTAGAGCGACTTTTGTACTCTGGGCGCGTGTGTGTATGTGTATAATAATGCAAATAGTCGCTCTTACATGATGCAAATTGGTCGGATGAGATTAAATAATGTTTCCCCTTCATCATTCCCCTTGTCTAAATATCGATAAAATCATTCGCCCGGGAATAATTTGGCTGCTTCAGTATGTATTTGTTAGTGGGACAGTGTGTGCAATTGTACAAAGCCAATTGAACATGGAAATTGTAGGGAGGATAAAAAGGGAAAGAAAATATCAAATGGGATTAGACTCGAAAAACGTGTAGAAATATGGCCCTTTAGGGTTTTAGCAGTGCCAAGGACCCAAAAAGTGAAAAAGAGAGAGAAAAAGTGTGGATGTTTTCTCCAGAGTAAATTCCTCATGCGTTATGAAAATTAATAGATGTCATATTGGATTAGATGACGTGCTAATGTGTGAGAAGGCCTATTATGGTATGGTACGGTATATTTATACATGGGTATAACTTAGTATAGGCTTATTTGGGACTGGAGCAAATTAGGTGTGATCAAAGGAAAGTGACAGTCGGTGGATACTTTTTGATGTTGGTTTTTGGTTTTTACACATTTGATTAGGTTGACTTTGAGGAGTTTGTTTATGAAATGCAAAAATATTTTTGATGGTTATTAAGTTAGGCTTTGGGCTTTTTAAAGTGGATAATGCAGAATAGAGAAAAATATTATGATTTACAAAAGAAAATGTAGGGTTTTTTTTTTATTAGGAAAGCCTTTCTAAACTTTTATTAAAATTATTAATATAAAAAAAAATTATAAAACAATGCTGTGTTGCTCAGTTAAATATTTTTTTAAAACTTATTAACATTAAATTAAAATTTCAAAAATTATTTTAAAATTAAGCTTTGAAAGATTTAAAAAAAAAATTCACAATTAGAGTAAAAATAATTAAAAAATTGTAATTTAAAATGAATACTGTATTACTGTATATTGACTCAAAATTTATACAGATTTTAGTCAAATTTCATAAAAATTTTAGTCAAATTTTATAAAGATTTTAGTCAAATTTCATAAAGATTTTAGTCAAATTTCATAAAGATTTTAGTCAAATTTCATAAAGATTTGATTTAAATTTGGTAAAAATTTTTGGAAATTTAAAAACTTAGAAAATGGTATTCAAACTTCTGGAAATGATGAAATTAAATTTTTTAATTGCAGTAATACAGCCATTATTGTCAAATGAATCAGAATTTACAAATTTTCATATTATAGCTATACAATTCAATATCAATGTGTGTGAATGTTATTTTGATAATTGTAAACCTAATGTAAAACTCAACACTAAAGGGCAATTCACCATATAATTTCTTAAGCAATGATTAATCGATAAAGTGTTTATTGTTATATTGAAAAGATATAATTTGCATTGATTCTTACCAGTGGCTCTCTTAACTCCTGTCATATTGACTCCAGTCCTTGCAGTAATAATATTCCCACTGCTAGGTGCACTGTTGCTGTTATTATTACTACTTGGAGGTGTTGTCGCACTCGTTGGTGTCGACTGATGTTTTTTCTGTCTTGCCCGAGAATTTTGAAACCAAACTTGAGTTACACGTTTACTAAGTCCTGTTATCTGAGCGATTCGCTCCAAATCCTGTCCATCGGGGTTTGAGTCCAGATTGAAATTTGCCTGAAGGACCTGCAGCTGTTCGTCCGTGAATGTGGTTCTAACGCGTTTACTTTTGGTCCTTTGCTGCCCGTCATGGTCCGCATTTTCTATTGCATTTAAAAAAAAAATTTGAAAATTAGTAAAAGTAGTTCAAGAGGTCCTTGCAGGGTGACTGGGTTACTCGCTATTGAACATCGAATATAAATATAAGTTAATTGAATACACAGTTGTTTTTTTGGCATGATTTATTTTTCACTGATAGTTTTAAAGGTAATTAATATGATAGCGGTTGATTTTAGTATAAGAAGTAAAGTAAACATGTGTCAAACACGAATTAGAGAGTTGATTGTTGGGGGAGATCTGCCATTCGTTTTCTATGAGTCTTAATGACCTATTATTATGAAAACACTTGCTTCTTGTATGATTAGTATAACAGGTAATAGATACCGCCGCGTTTTTTAATGTGTTTTTTTTTTTTAAAAAAAGAAATAATATTTTTACGAGCGATCTCATTTATGATTTTTTGTGTATTTAAAAAAGAAGGTCACTTAAAGCATTTCTTTATTTACATGAAACATTGTGAAGAGTGTTATGTGTGTGTATGGAGGAGTTAGAGGGGGTGGAGGTGTTTATTTTTACCCAAATGCTTTTAAAAGAACTATTTTCACAGGTGGATGTGTCTCATCTTTTTTTTTTATTTTTATTTTGTTTAATGTTGCGAAACATGTGTGGTTAAAAGATCAATAAAATTGAGGTTTTGTGTTTTGGTGATTGAATTTAAAGAAGTGGTTTTTAATGTCAAAATTGTTAACGTGTACCATCATTTGAATTGGGTCCTCCATCCAGCAGCTCCATGTAATGTGTTTTGCAAAGGACCCTGTTGTCTTGCAGTGCAAATTCTTCCCCAGTTGACAGTTGTCTTTTGCATGAGTCACAGGCAAAACATGCCAAGTGATACACATGCTCACGAGCCCTTCGCACCCAGTCCGATGCTGAGATTGACCGAGAACATTTTGCACATTTGGTACCGAATTGTCTGCAATAATTTAAAAAAATTTTGTTAAATTAAAACCATATTGGAATTTAATGTTACTAAATTATAAATTCCCTCACTGTTACTTTTTCCTTACTCACAAATTACCTTTTCCTCACTATACCGTTAACTTATTACTTTAACCTGAGTAGACATTGATCTTAAATACTTATAACTGACCACTTAACACCTGGTGCTTTTAAAACTTTTCAATCGTAACAAAGTCATCATATAATACTTGGACAACCAAATAACTAAGAGAAGCATAATGCACAATATTTTGGTGCATTATACAGTATTTTCCTCATAGATAAAACACGGAAGTTGCCAACATGAGCTGTGGTATAGTGTAAGTTATTTTATAAATAGTAAAAACATCATTAAAAAAAACAGAGATCTGCATTCCTTAAGTTGTTGAGATTTTTTTCGACTTTATAAAGAAAAAGAGAAGTGGAGCTCCCTACTGTTTACATTATGGTTGCTCTAAGTGGTGTCTATCTAGCTCTCCTCAGGAGGAACAGAGGTGTCATACAAGGGAGAATTGATTATTTCACACCTGTTTCACCTAGCAACTCAACTCTCTCTAGGCCATACACACTTAACTTTTTGATTAATGTACTTCAAAGAATCAAAGTTGAACAACACAATAATAAAAAAGGTGTATAAATGATATTTTTTTTTTATTATTTAAAGTTTTTCTTACCTGACGTAATCGGCTTTGCAGTAGACCCCATCTTCCTTGACAAAACAAGAGGGTTGTCGGTCTAATGCCGTTTGACACACACAACAACGAAGACACTTAGCGTGCCACGAACGACCGTTTACTTTCAGTAAATAACGATCACTGATTAATTGGCCACAGGAACAACAAGCTTCAGTTTCTGTCTGTAAAAACCCAACAAAAGTTAGTTTAGTTTACTATTAAATTTTGGAAGTTTAGGAAGAATAGTTGGAGGACATGAGAACACTGAATTTTGATTTTTTAGGTACTTTATTGAACTGTTGTTGGCTAAAATGTAATGTACAATTAAAACCTCAAGTTTGGTTCACTTGAAGTAAAGTCAGGGTTCACTCAACTTAATTTTCGGGTGGTATTTTGTCAATCCAGTAGCAAAATTCAGTTTTAGTGACTAAATTTCATGTTTAAAGTGTTGATATTTTAAGTTATAGTTATGAGAGATTACAATTGGATTTTAAAATGATGTAAGAGTCATTGCAGGAAATCTAAAGTGTTAATTTTATGAAATAAGTTTATTTTAAAATACTATGACGACTCTTAATTGACTAAATTGTTATTTCAGGATCATTATTTAGGATTTAGACTACTTGATTCAAATGTTTCTTATAATTGAAGTTATAATTTTAAAGAAGTCAGTCAGTAAAACCCATTAATAATAACAAAACAGACTTGAAATACAAAATAAGATGCTTAAAATAAACAGTTAAAAGTTTTAATTTTAGAAATTATTTCCAAATTAATACTAAATTTACTTATAATTACCATGTAAATTCATCTGACTCTTGGAGCACCTAATTTTAAATCTAAAACTGCAAAATTTTAATTTTTTTTGCTAATTTAAGTTAAATCTGAGCTTCAAAACAAACCAATTTCATGTAATTGAAGTGCCCTACGTGTGTTTTTAACTAAATTGATGAAATTTGATGCCAAAAGCGATTTTTAAATCAAATATTTTAGTTTTTAGTGAACAAAATTAAGTTATGAAATGTTAGAATTACATAACAAAATTTTATGAGAATTTTTTTGTGACATTTTGAAGTTTATTTAACACGAAGTTGTAAATTGGTTGGTAATTTGGTGTTTATTAAGCGGAAAATGGCAATTGCTTTGCTCAGCTGTTTCACGCTTAGTTGTAAAGCGTTTCCATACTTTTTCACACATGGACACGCGCCATGCACTTTTATTTAGTGTTTTTTTTTCTTTCTCAGCTATTCCTGCTGAGCGCATCCATTGAGGTAGAGAAACACAACCACTACTAATTACACTTCAAATTCACTTAATAAAAATTCCACTCAAATCCCAACCGCCTTCTGCTTTTTTTTAAATTTTTGTGTTAAAAAAAATAAAATAAAATGATGTTAGTGCCTCTTGACATGAAAACATTTCATTGTCAATTGATACTTTTTTGGGTTGGAAGTTTATGAAAATTCTTTGCTAAAGTCACTTTTACAGACACGTATACAAAGTTAGCTATTGTTACAAATGAAATGGTTATAAGTTATGTCCGAATACATTCAGCCCCTAACTTTATTTAATATTCCCTTGCTCTCATTTTGACACCTGGACCCTTTCCAGAGTCACTGCATCAAGAGGGACCTTTTATATTGTACATGTTGAATTATTTAGTCAGTATTTTTGCTTTACAAATTGTATAACATTTGCAAAAGGGCAGTACCACTTAAGTTTTCATGATTTTAATTCCGTTATTGCATTGCTTACACTGCTAAGTGTGAATTAGATGGATTTTTATTACAATGAATCAAATTTTGAATTAATGCATTAATTTTTAGAAAGTTTGCATTATATTTTTGGGGATTAACAACTCAGATTGTCAGTTTACAGTTTATAAAAGATGTTTTATTTAATTTGAATAATGTTTCAAATACAACATGTTTCGTTTCTGTTTAAAAAATTTACTTTTGCAAAATGTTTTTTAAATACAAAATGTTTCTTTTATTTTGCAAAATATTTGAGTTATTATTTAAAATATTTACTTTCTTGTACAAAATAATTCATTTTTTTGTACAAGATGCTGTTTTTATTGTGCAAAATGGTTTAAATTTCTTGGGCAAAACGATTTCATTTTCTTGAGCAAAATGATTTTATTTTCTTGTGCAAAATTATTTTATTTTCTTGTGCAAAAGTATTTTGTTGATTTTGCAGAAATTTTTATTAATTTTCTTAAAAATTTCTAGTTTTTTTTAAGTCTCAAGTTGCCTTAAACAACTAAAATAGACAAATTAGTCACAGAATGGTTTTCACTCCATATAGTATCTTTTTTTAATGGTTTATTAAATATTTATTAATACAGAAATCAGAGTACTAGTACATTGTGAATTCCATATTAAACTCCATAAATTCAAATACCAACTGTTGACATTTGCCATGTTATCACAGTAGTACCAAAAAACCAGCAGCAAATTATGAATGGGGCATTACATTTTTCACGGTAAATTATTTATTACACCAAAAGAAGTAGAAATTCAAATACAGTATCAAAAGAGCCCCATGCTTTTCATAAAAAAAATTAAATTTACGACTTGTAGCAAAATATTATTTAAGGCACAGACATTTTAATGGGCTCTGGTGCCGTGCTGTTTACAGTGGTGATATATTTTGTTTCACGCTGTACTGCGCATGTGCGTTAGGTTGAATAAAAATGTGGTTAGATATTGAATAAGGATTTTGCCTATTTTGCCTTGGCTATCATTCACACGTATAAATAGATATGGGGCGTGAAAGGTGTCAAAAGTCAAGATTGTTTGAATATAGAAAAGGGCTACAAACCGATCTAACCATGCATATCAACAGCTGCGGTTTTCAGCCCAAATAAAAAACTTAAAATGCCCCTTACAAAAGTCATTTCCCCACTTTCAAAGAAAGGGGAGTTGGGAGGTGAAATAAACCTTAAACATATTAGTACTAAGGTTTCAAGTTCGGGTTTATGGTTAGGGCTATTGTTATGTGAAGAGATGAATTTCTGTGCGCTTTTGGTTTACGGTTTCGAGGGTCCTTTATTTTTTTTTACCTTTATTATTACAGTATTTTTTTTTCAATTTTCAAAAGTAGTCGTCGGTTTGTATATACAGTAAGTCTACTCTCAACTTTTGGACCCTCTTTTACCTTATTTGAAATATAGGCACTTTTTGATGTACTCTCTCCAAGTCTATCTTTTTGCTTTTTTATTATCAAAGGCCCTTGCCTTGTATAATGAACTTTGTAGGGCACGCGCTACCGATCACGTGAATGACGTATATAAGGGATGTACACAGTACTTTGAGGTTTGGTTGGGGTTTGTGGATCCATGAGAAAATGGCAGGTCCTTTTGCGCCTTTGCAACGGTCGCTTTCACATGGATTTTGATGAACTCTCACGCCCTTTCTACGCATGCTCATAAACATGCATGCTTCACTTGTTACTCAACCACCAAATGCAGATCTAATAGACCTTACGTCGACTGAAATACACAATGGAAACTGTTTTGCATAAAGTTCACAAGTTAAATCACATTTAAGAGTAATAATTGTCACTCTTGGAGGAAAATGTGCAGTGAAGTCTTTTATGGGACAGTTTTGGGCAAAACCGAACAAGATTTCCTTAAAATAATAAAAATATTTTCTGCAAATCTGAGTATTTATTGGTCAATATTTTAAGTCAAGCGTTAATTTCTGCTCTTAAAATCAATTTTGATTTTTTTAAGTAAACTAGGAACATTAATTTGTTATTTTACTGTAACAAAAGTTTCATTCAAATATTATTTTTCCCTCAATGTGAATTTTTTTCTATTATTTTTTGCTGGTGGTGGCGGTAGTTGTTGGTGGGCTAATACTAACATAATGGAGGTGGTCGTTTACAGTCCAGTGGTTGGCACCAGCCAATTTAGCTGTAAAAAATGACTTTCCTCTTTCTTTCTTGAGTATTTCAACGCGTTGTTTTATGTTTTATTTCGTGTATGTGTTTAAGAGGGAATGTTTTCTTTGATGGCGATAACATCATACATCGTAAGATGAACAAGTTGCGTGGGGAACAAGTCACTTTTTAGTTTTTAACAGCAACTTGTCAGTTTTTACTTTTACAACAGGTAATTATCGGATCTTTTCTCTTTCTCTCTCACACACACACGTAGGCCCTTTGGCCCTTTTGAAAGAGAGACCAACCGCCATCACTTCAAAATGACAGGTGGCAATTGCTTTTCGTAATATAGCTTCTCAAAACACAAATAACTATTACGAGTGCATGAAGTAATAATAAAACGATTAACTAAAATTACACTTAAATAAAAGATAGATAAATAAAAGAAAGACAGGTGAAGTGGCAGGTGAGAACAAAGTGTGAAAATTTGGATGGGAATTTTCAGTAATCGATACCGAATTTTGCCATAGGCTTGAATGTATCTAGAAAATCAGTAGAAAATTTAAAAATAAGGACCATTTAGTGTTGCAATTTGTATTTGACACCAGAGACAAAACATTGCAATGGGGTATTTACTGTAATTAGTCAAAATAAAAACCTCATAGTGACCAATGTAATTGTGGTTATGGGGTAAATTGTCAATCAAAAGGGATAAGTCACCGGAAATGAGAGTTTGTTGGTACTAAGTTTGGAGCAAAATGTTATCCTTTATGGAAATTAAAATAATGAAATCTATAAAAACATGGTCAAAATGACAGTGTATAATTTTGACACTAATTATGTGACCATAAGACAATTAAAAACAATGTAGCAGGACCTTTTAAAAAATGTCACCATGAACAGACTAGAAAATTTAGCATAAAATCGTTGGTTTTTCATATCACTTATTAAGGGTCCAAACCAGGATAGGGACCATATGTAATGATGTAACATAATTGTACCTTGATTATGGCAACTGTTACTGGTTCACTGCAAGGGGTCTTAGACACTCGATAAGACCGGGCCTCTTCGCTGCTCATCACTTTGGCTCGCATTCGGCCTTTTTTGTTGATACTCAAAATTACACTGTGGTCTATACGGGTATATGTTACATTGAAGTAAAAATATCCACACTTGACCTAATCAGCAATCCATTAATTATTGTTATTGATGCCATCACTTTGCACTTAAAAATGTCACTTAAAAAAACACACAGCCATTAATTTTGAATACACATGAAATAACTTAGTCCACGATGGTCGGATGGTCCACGCGTATACAGTAAAGTTCACTTTTTCAGATTTTGGAGAAAATAATTGCACAACTTGTCATTATGGTTCTCACATGACACCACATATTAATAAACCAGATAAAATAAAATAATAAACCAAAATTTAGATGATTTTGATGGTCTGCTGCAGGGATTTTGTGACTATCGGTGTTAACTTAAATGCTGCCACTTGTGATCTGCAATGTGATCGAATTGGAACATCAGCTTAATTTTTTTTTTACTTTTAGAGGAGATTTTTTTCCCTACTTATTTTTTTTTTTTGCTATGGGTATATATGGGTGGGCTGATCTAAACGGAAACAACCTCAATAAAAGTGTGTATATACTTCAGGTGTCGTGACTCAATTGAGTAGAAGCACGGTTGCCATTGGTGGGCGGTCTGTGTGTGAGTTGGGAATGGAATGGCGTTACGTTAGCATAGGCGGAGCATTTGAGTGAGTTGATTTTCTAAACAGGGAAAAGATATACAACATTTTTTTTTAGTAATACTTTCCAGTTGTTGTTATAAATTTTTATTTTGCTTCGTCATTTGCTATAGAGTACATAAGCTTAGAATAGCCTATATGTCTCGTACAGTATTTTTGGGGATTAGAGGAAGAAAAGGATTTATTTAATACTTGTTGGAATTGCTTGAAAACAGGATGGAAGGGAAAATTTACTGCATATTTTGACTGTAAATGACATTGTAAAGCCTCCTAATTTCTTAATAAAACATACAACGTACCGTATGTAACAGATTTATTACATTTACAGTGAGGAAAAAAAATGTCTTTAATTTGACAGTTACATGAGCAACAAAAGGGAGAACAATGGGGCTTTTATAAGGGCCTTTATTGGTGATCATTGATCAAATTATTGAAAAATTATTTTAAAATACTGTCAGTGTCATTTTTATGATTTTAATGAGGTTGATTGTGATCTCAGTGATTTTATGGCATTTTTTTAATAAATATTGTAATTGATTATCATTATTTAAATTTCTTTTTTTTACTTGTTCATAATTTAACATTACTCTAATAGCAACTTACGAATTCTTATAACATTATTTGTATTTTTACATAAAATTCATATCATTTTAAATTTCAATCATCCATTTTTTCTCAATAATATCATTGAATATTTTACAATCTAATTTACCAGTAGCTAAGTTATGTTGAAGTGCTGAACAGCCAAGTCTTCAATTTTGCCAGAGTTGAAAAATATTCTCATCCATCACTTTCCAGTTTCCACCTTACAAACTTGCAAACTGCTTTTTTATATTATTATTATTTTTTTAGATACTCAACTTAGCAAAAGAAAAAAAAAATTCATAGCATTGTGTTAATATAAAAAGTGCCAAAAGTGCCCCCTGCTGGTTTATATTGCGTTGGCTGCTACAGGGTGTTCGTCAAATTGTTGACCCATTCTAAAATGTCATTCTTTTGCTCACTAAAAGTTGACTTTATAGTTTTTACAAGCAACTCTTGTGCAATATAGCAAAAGAAATTTGCTTCCACAGTGACAGTGACAGTGTGTGTGTGTTCAACAGTCTTTGCGGTTCACATAAGTGGGGGAAGAGATAAGAGAAAAAAAAAAGTTAACTATTTAGGGGCTAGAACTTAGAAGCCCCAGGGTAAAATAAGAGAGGGGCAAAATGGTTATTATAATAGTGTAGTGAGGAGAGTTAACCGTATTGAAATTCAATTAGGCAACGGAAGATTAACTCAAGAGACCGAGAGGGTCAACAATGGTTTGCATGTGCATTTGATAGAGTGTCTCACAATGGACTGTGTGAAAGTGTTTGTGTCCCATTTCTTTTTTTTTTCTCCCCACTTTTTTTTTGAGCCCAGCGTTGTCACCCTTTCTATTTCTCTCCTTCCCTCACTTTTCACTTACCTGGGGTCCTTGGACTCCTACATTACGTGTTATTTTGCATAAAACCAATAATTTTCTTGGTTAAATTTTCTAGTAGCAAATTGTTAAAGTTGTAATTTATCATTGTGTTTTAAGGCAATTTGTAATAACTATTGACAATGAAAAGCATTGTGGTTTTTTATTGTTTTATGTGACACTTTACACTATATCATGTTCTTGATTGCTTTAAAATTTTAATCAAATAGATTTTTTATTTGTATATCAAATGACTTTTATAAATTAGAGCACCTTTATCTTATGTCTGAAAAGAAACGGGACAAATCTCCATTCGAACTAATGGTATTTAGTCTTGTTTTTTATTGTCACTGCAAAAAATTGGATATTTTTATTTAGAAGATTATTTGAAGTTAGTACAGTATAATGAAACATCAGAAGAAAACGTATGAAATTATTATTGAATAATAAAATTTGTTAAATTATTGAGAGAAAATATCACAAATTAAGTTAAAATTTCTAAAAGTTAATTTTATTGGTACCAAATGGTGCGCATAAATGTAACAAAAAATAAAGTTACTTATTTCTGGTATGTTTGTGGTTTACTGACTTTTGGCCAGACTTTTTTTCAATTGTACTCTCAAGTGTCTGCAAGTGACAATTGGTGTGTTTATCTATTGCAGTTGTTGTGTTGTTAAAAACCGACTTTGTGTCTCTTAGTTTGTGACAAAAAGTTGTAAAGTGGGAGTTTAGATGGAGGAGGAGTCCCAGTTGATGTGTTAAGCAGTGTCTCACTCCCTGTTTCTGGCATAGCCATCATCGTCCAACTGTGAAAAATAGTGGGCAACTACATACAAGTATATAGTTTACCCCTTGGTGTATCGAAACCTAAAAATACAATATAAATTCTAACAAAAAAAAAAAAAAGAAATATAAAGAAACTTGTATAGCTAGTGTGGGTTTG
>JAAFCF010007112.1:5980666-5997232 GCA_013389785.1 Helicorthomorpha holstii | reverse complement strand
TATTTTTAGACTCAAATTTCGTGTTTTTAAAGTTACTGGTAAATGTTGTTTTTCGGGTGTCAAATATTAATTTAGTTTCTGAAAATGTTTTTCTGAGTCCTTCAAGGTCCATGATAACTACATGATATTATTTTTCACTGTGTGACATTTCAGGTTCTAGTCATCAGCATTCAACACTAATGTTTTTTCTGTCACATTTCTGCATTCATTTTGTTTAAGCAAGTTTGAAAATGTACTCGAAAAAAGTAGTAGCGCGAGTCCAAACGTGAAATTAAAGTTTGGATAAAGCAGTGGGGAGTCGCCATTGAAAGATGATGACGTCCAATTCCCGGAAGTCGATTATTTTCGTCATCCACACAAAATAGCAGACAGTCGCATAATTTGAAAATTGCATGGAACTCCCCTGCCAACTGATTCTTTGACGTTATTTACAGATGATTGGAGACTGAATCTATTTAAAGCTCTATTTTTCTTCCATTTATTTTATTCCCCCATTTTTTTTTAGCTACAATACTTAAACACACAACTATTTCCATGCCAGAAATAACTCAGAAAAATACGTTAAATTGATTGAGTGTCCTTTCAGAAAAACAATTACAAATGACAACATTTTAATTTTTACTTGATGAAATGTTTGAAACGTTTGATTTCATCATTGTTGATGTAGTTGAAATATTTTTGGTGATTTTTGAGGAAGGTTTTACAAATTGCAGCTGAAATGTTTAAATATTAAACGCAGATTGAATGACTAATATGTTTTTATCGCACTTTTGGGGATTTACTAACACATTATCTTTAACTTCAAGGTGACTGGCTACTTTATTTTAGCTATGTAATGATACACCTACTGTTTTTAAAGGCAATATTATTTTAGTTTTATTTTCTTATTTCACTTTTACATTTCTAATTAAATTTTCCATGTTAACTGAATTGAATTTACAATTTTATTCAGTCTTATCTCTTTAACACTGAGTTGTAAATTTGCATCATTGCAAAAGTTTAAATCTAGATGTTTTGTTTTTTTCTTTTTGGGTATAAAAGTTGATCTGTAACACTTTATTTTATCGTCTCCGCCTACCCACACTCTCAAACACTTGCATAAAATGATAAATTCAACCTCAAGTGTCCATCCAGTAACTTTACAATATAAAAGAGAGCTATTTTTTTTATTTCAGTTTGATGAAAATGCTCTTTGAGTTGATAACGATCACTGTTAAATGATGGAGTCACATCGGGGAGGCCATTTTGTTCCCGGAAACATACCTCCCACCCATCACATCTCTTCCTATCTCAAAAAAATGTTAGTCAACTTTCAACATCCTCAGATGCTGAGATGCCAGAATTTTTTTTCAACATCTACTTTTTTATTTATAAAAAAAAGCAATTTAATGATCGATCTAATCGTTGCAGAAATTCTTTTGGTGTTTGAATAACACCTTTTCAAATGGTATTTTTTTTAAATAGAAGCAGCTTTTCTTGTCTAAGGTACACATTTCGTGTGTGTGCTACACGCGCGCCACCCACTGGCTGCCAGTTTTATTATTTTAGGACAGTGTGCTTCGTGTAAAACGACCACAGCAGTTCGTCTTTGAATTTCAAATCAAAAAGTTTTACTAATATAAAAAAAACCATTTTAAAAGTTGTCTATAATAATACAGTTTGTATAATGTTAAAAAGAAAGAAGAGTTTCTCGTGTGCATATGGTTGAAAATGAGGTTTTCAAAGTATAGTACACGTACCAGTGTTTTTGGAAAGTAAATCATCTTTAAATCTAATAGTTTTTAGTATTTTACCCACTAAATTGCATTTTTTTGTGATTAACTATATGTTAACTGGGTCAACCTTGACAAACCACGTTATCAGAGTTCTCAGTGCCCTTGTGCAAAATGTAAACTACTATGAGCTACTTCTAGCTTTAGTGCCATATGACAAGTTTCCATTTTAAAGTTACTATTTGACCTGAAATTCTTATAAGCATCATGTTGCTTTTGACCTGACAAGTTGGTTTTGACCATATTTTGTTCCCACATCCATTCATGTTATTTCTGTGACACAATGTGACATTTTGCATTTAACTAGAGATTCACTTGCAACAGGATACAAGGACAATTGCTATTTTTGATCATGTGACATGACATATCCTGTAACAAGTTGATTTTGACAATATTTTTTACTTTTAACATGAGATATCACAAGAGTCAGTAGCTTTTTACTTGAGAATGACATAATTTTGCAGGTATCATTAAAACATTGCATCTCACTTTTGACTATATCAAGTTTCAATAGTCAACAATCAACTAAGTTACTATAAACTTGCTGAAAATCATTTTCAAATTACATGTTTGACTTAAAATGATGGCAGTACTTTTAATTATCAAATTTAATACTTGTATCACTTTGTGAGTGACCTTATCATAAATTGTGTCATTATTGCAATTCTGTAATTTCGAGTATCTTCGTGCTTATGAAAATGTGAAGGGGGTACGCAGGTGTCAAAAGTTTGAGAAGCATTGGGTTTTAAATAGAAAAGAGTGACTATGACTTTGCTAAACATGCAACTCGTTTTTGCCTATATTCAGACACACATACAGTATACAAAATGTTTTTCCGCCCATTTTTTTCTCCCCCAACGTGAGTGAGAAGGTTTTCTTTTGTGCCACTTTTATTTACATGTTATGGACACGTTCAGTGCTTTTATTTTTGCACTTTCAAAATGTACGTGTACATTATCAAGCGTGTGTGTGTACTTGTATATTATATTAAAAATGAAACGTAGATGTGTCTTGAAATAAAAAAATAATAAAAGTCGTGCAAATATCTTTTTCAATGTACATGTTATGTGTATAAGTTAGTTGATACAGTCTCCAATTCATACAATGATACAAAACTTTAATACAAAAAATACTGGAAAAAAAAATAGCAAACTCCCACTTCACCTCCTATCACAATTTTATTTTATATACAGTAGATGCTATTTTAAGTTTAATATTTCAACAGTATTTCATCAGAGACATTATTATTTGATTTACAGTAGCCTGTAGGCGGAAGTACCTTTAAAAATGTTTTATTTTGACATGTTCATTATAAAATTTGATAATATCATTTGCAAAAATATTTCACAGCACATAATGCAATGATAAAGTATTTTGTTAAAGTATTTTAGGAATGTCATTGAATTTTGTAAATGAAATTTATCTTGAATGAAGATTGTAACTTATATTTTTATTTAATTTAGATATTTTGCTGATTGCATTCTGTAAGTGTTGCAATGGACATGTCCTGGAGCTGCAATTGGAACATGCAACAGGAAGGAATCTTGGACGGACATTATTAAGGTAAGACAAAGTTTTTGTATTTAATAATATATAAAAATATTGTTTTTAGCACTATTTGTGCTAATTTCTTCTGTTTTTCATCTGTGTTTTTTATTACACTCAATTGTTATTGTACGGTAACGCAGTTAAAGTAATTTATCAATGAAAGTAGATTATGCAACCTGTTTTTTAATTGGTTAGCAAAAAAAATGCCAAGTACGTGTTTTAATTTTTTTGTTAGTTATAATATGAAAACAATATCTGGGTCAGATTTGTGTATATGTAATGTGAATAGACTTCAACAAGCGTTGTTCAAATGCAAACTGATAATATTTGGGCTGTTAAAACTTAGCATTTATTTGAATAATATTATTGGGTATGAAGAGGGAGAAAAAAAAGTCGACTAAGAAGAAAATTAATTGCAAATGCTATTTTCGATTGTACATGTAGTGATGTGCGGATGGTGACTGTGTGTGTGTATCTATCTGTACAGTATGTGTAGAGAATAAAGATGAAATAAGTGAAGTTTTGTATGTGTATTGTAAAAAAGAGAGCTTTGCAGCGTGTAATCCAATTTGCTGTGTTTCCATTGGCTGCTGATGAAGGATGCTCACTAAAAAAAAAAGAAAGAAAAGCAGCGCCCAGATTCAGTATTTGGTTAGTGTTGTTGTCAAAACTTTTAAGGATGTTGTTTTCATTCACACTGTGCAATTTAACTAAAACACCAAACATGAAATTACTAAAAATTTCAATGGAAAAATCATCCATTTTAGTTTGGTGAATATCAGGGACATGTTAGGAGTTATTAGTTATAGTTTTAAGTGTGTTTGACTGTTTGTACTTGGTGACGTGTGTGGTTCTGTCTTAATTCAGAGTGAAGAGTACACAAACTCACTCCCCATACCCATCCCCCACCCCAATTCTCTCACTTTTGTTGTTCATGCGCACACCACATGTTCAGTTCATCTTTACTTCTGAATTTATCATCCGTGATTTTAGCCAAAATATGCAGATGAGAGCTGAATATACACAAAGTATATACAAAGTGATCGACAAGTGTTGAATAAAATTAAATAAAATCGAAAAATTTTGCATCGGTTATTTTGATACACGCATAGGGGCGTTCAAAATGTAAATTGGAAACTTTCATCAGGTTTTACAGTACTTTTTTTCATAGGAAAAAATTACAATGCAGTGTGATGACTTAAGAAAATTTGCAAAAATAATTATAATTACACTTGACGTGGTGGAAGACATTGATAATATTACATAATATAAAATTTAATGAAAAAAAAAATTGACAAATTAAAATAGGAGTGACTATTGGCACTCGAATTTAAAATGGCAAAAAAATTTAAAAAATTGATTATTTTAATATTTTACAATGTTAAAAATTAAACTTGCAAAACTGAGTGTCACTAATCAAATATCTTCAACATACTTTACTGTATTATTGACTTCTGCGTTAAATTATAATTTCAAAGACATTAATTGAGATCAAAAGTGGATTTTTCATGGAGTTATCCATCTTAAATGAGCAAATCCCCCACTGAAAACACCTCCACAAAAAAATATTACACGCATAGTTGATTTTTAAAAAAATCCTGATTGCTTTTATTATTTTATAATAATCATTTGATAAAAAAAAATAATTTTCTTAACAACACTGAAAACCCATGTTGAGTAAAGAGTGTGTGCCAATGCAATTTTTCAAAATCTTAAAGAAAAGAAGGATATGTATGGGATGGATGTTGTGTTTTGCTTTGTATTGGTATGGGGAGGGTGGGGGAGGAAGGTGAGTGAATGGCCTTATGTAAATGTGGGTGGTTAGGTGAAATCAAAAGTAAAATAAAGTCGCAGGTGCATTTCTGCATTCGCATAAGTTGTACTGTAAAAAGCCTTTGCATCTTGTCTTCAGTTGTGCTTTTTCAAATGATGGGGCGTTAAAGGTTGGTTTTTGGATATTTTTTTTTTTTGATACTCTTTGTAAAAAAAGGTGAGGACTTTTGCAGTTGAGGAGTTGGTGGACCTCCCGCCATTTTTGGGATCATCCATCATCACCGTGAGACACCGATAAATCTAGTACCGATCGGATTGGTTTGCTTATACAATATATGATGATGCACATGCAGGGTTTTTATTTTTTTATATATTTTTTTTCATCTTCTGGTGAAGATGAATTCAAGAAGGCAGGTGGGGGTGGGGCATATATTGCTTTGAAGTTGAGTCACAGCCAAACTTGAATGCCACCCAAACACTTTGACCACTCATTTTTTACCACTCTTGTCTACAGTAGATATATGCCAATATTAATGTGTTAAACACTTTTGGTGTTGTAAGATATGAAATATGCAGTATTTGGTTTCTCAGTTCATTCATTTTCATTATCTTTGTGTTTAAAGGTGATAGATTGGGAAAGAATGAAAAATTCAATCGATATCACGCCGGCTTTGAAAAATCTGTGCTTTTTTTATCTTGGCTAAAAATCAAAGTCTAAATTTGCTGCTAAAATAACAATGGAGGCTGTATGGTGGTCTTATTCTGGTTTTACTTCCTTTTACATACTGTAAGCATTCTTACGTCATATTTCTGATTTTTATATATTGGATTATGACCGGTGTCATGCATTTTAGTCAACTATTTTGAAGAAGTTGATAAATGACATTATTTTACATTAAATAAGTTTCAGGAGTGTGTTTAATTACTGTATTATTGCAATGAACTTACAAATGCTTTTATCACCATAAAGACATTATACTGTGGAAATGGCAATTGCATGCTTCAAGTAAGCTAAGTTAGTAAGATAATAAGTAGTGCAAAGTCTTTAAAATGATACATTTTAGCATTTTGATATTTCAATTTTCAATATTTTTTCTATTAGAAAATTCCTGAATTAGTTTTTTTTGTCCTGATTTCAGTTACATAAGAAAATTTACAACTTCAGTTTCCAACAATAATGAAACGAGACTAAATCGCATCGTTCTAAATGCACATTTGTCTCGATTTTTTATTTTTTTTAAAAGTGATGAGACTAATTACATTGACGTTAATAACGATTTGTCTCATTATTAAATTGATCGTATAATTGAATTTAAAATTTTCTTATTAAGCTAACAATGTGTTATTAAATTCCATTATTGAAATATTAAGATATGAAAATATTTTGAATTTCAATGGACTTGTATTGGGTTAATGCATATGAGTGACGTGCAATGCTAAATGGCAAGTTGTTACATATTATAAGAAAAGTATCTACTGTAGGTATTAAAATTTGGTATAACACCAAAAACTTATAAAAACAATGGATGCTTAAATCTACAATCAATATAAACTTACATTTTTAAATTGAAACTGTGTTTAATATGCCAATTAACCAAATTGTCCACACGTGGCAGACTGACTTGCTAAAATTATGAATTTTTTTTTTTGCTGTTTTTTAAACTTTTCAATAACTGTGTGTGGTTGATATTTTTACATTTAAAAAATTCCAGTTAAGGCTAAGCAACTTAGTAAAATGAAGTTAAACCAACACCGACAATTGTTGAAGCTGACGCGACATGTTACTCGCGTTTTGTTCAAATATTCAGCTTACACCTAAAATTGCCAACCAACAATCCAAATATATTTTTTGTTGCCTTTTTTTTAAAACCATTGCTAAATTGTTGTCAGAATGAAATATGTATTTTTAAAAAGTGAGTTTTAGTTTTTATTTTCTTTAAAAAAAAATACACATGAAAGAAAGCCAATAGGTTAAGTTTAAATCCGTAACATGAAACACATTCCAGCGTTACAAGATGAGATGTGCAAAATATTTGCCTAATTC
This sequence comes from Helicorthomorpha holstii, assembly GCA_013389785.1. Classification (NCBI taxonomy): domain Eukaryota; kingdom Metazoa; phylum Arthropoda; class Diplopoda; order Polydesmida; family Paradoxosomatidae; genus Helicorthomorpha; species Helicorthomorpha holstii. The sequence continues at coordinate 5,990,095 of JAAFCF010007112.1, read as the reverse complement.
CCAATGAATGGAAATATTATATGTACAAGTAAAAATACCTGTAAAAAAAAGAGCGGACCCCCACACAAACAAGGATCAAACGAAAAGCCGACACTTTTTTTTATTCCCTTGAAGTTTTTAACAGTTTTAACTCTTAAGTTATTTTATAAACACAGCCGAATTAATCTGAATTACAATTTGTCATGTAAAAAGTAAAATTCACTTCTTATTAATAAACAAATCATTAAATTTATGCAGTGTGATTTGCATACAGTATGTAATTTAGTTATGTCACATGGAGTGGTGTTGTAGGGTATGTAAGAATTACATGAAGCCACTTTTTGTGTTTGTATTTGATGAGCATGTGTCTATGGGAGAGAATTGAGTTAAAGTACTTGTATATACTGTATTTTAGATTTAGATTTAGGGCTGAAAACAACATGGTGGCCATACATTGCCCAAAGGGACAGCTGTCGTTTTCACGTCCACTTCAAATCTTAGATATTTATTTTACACCCCATCTCATCTCTCTTTTCAGATCATCTTATTTGACGTGAGAGAAGATGAAATCGTAAACAGTTGAGTAAACAACTTCACGCTTATTTTTTTTAAAGATTTTTTTATCAATGCCATGTATAAAAAAATACTCCACGTTTTAACAGTAAATTTGTGACGTAATTTAAGGGAAAAGATGATATAAGAAAAATAATTTTGATATTCAAAAAAATCGTTTTTAATGAAAGTTTACAGGAACAGCAAACGCGTGTAATTTCAATGAGAAGCTCTGTAGGGAAGCTTTTACTTTATTATGCCGGTTGAGTTCGTGCCTATCACGGCATAAAGTTTTCGAACGTTGTCACGTCAGACGTAGAAGCAATACAGTGAAACTGTTTGTTTACATTTGTTTTCCCATTGAAATACACGTGATTGCTGCCCCTGTAAAATGTCCATTGGGTAAAGCAGTAAATGTTTTATCTCCAGAAGCTCACATTTTTCACTCTTGTTTTCGACAACCTGGGGGATCCACAAATTATTCCTGGAATGTGCAATGGTTGTTGTTAAGTGTAGTTTACCTTTCAACTTATTTGGGCCCCAGTAGACATCTTCCACTATTATAACAGGTGATATGTTAGGTGATTTATGGAGTTAGGCTCAAGGTAGGGTTGTAGGTCAGGGTGAACGTATAAAAAAAAGAGAACCAAAGTCAAAAAAGTTGAACATCACAAAGCAAAGAAATCATAAACAACTTAAATGACTCATGATGTGCGCATTTTGACTTTTTTTTTTGTCCAACTTTAAAAGCAAGCAATTATAGGTCTGTTATTGCTAAATTGTACAGTGCATTATACAGAAGGCAACAAATTTAGCACATTTTTACATGTTAACACGTTGGATAATTTATGGCAATGATCAAATGGAATGTTATTATGTGGCTAATTTTGGTTTCTTAAAACATAACATCTGTCATCATTCATCAACCACTAGTTGAAGTCACTAGAAACCGAATAATTATAAGTTATACTATGGTAGTTTAAATGACTAAAAGTTTATCGTCTTTTACTATGCAAGAAATTAATTATTTTGCCTAAAATAGCACATTTTTAAATGGAAATCAAAATTAGGTAACGACAAATCCAAACGGTGATTCTTGTAGCAAATTTTGTTTTAGACTAACAAAATAAGCTAATTCAAATAATTATACCCAAATTTATCTTTAAAAAACACTAAATTTTGATATGGAAGATAACGCCAGTCAATAAATGCTAATATTTAAAATTTACACCAAATTTAGTTTAGAAATATAGAATTTACACCAAATTTAGCTTGTAAATATAAAATTAACAGCAAATTTAGCTTGCAGATATAAAATTTACCCCAAATTTAGCCTAAAAATATAAAATTTACACTAAATTTAGTCTACAAATATCAAATTTACTAAGCTCAAGAAATACAATTTTATTAAGCATAATAAATTACGCCCACAATACGAAATTACGCCCAACAATACCAAATTACGCCGGTCAAATATCACATTTCTGTTTGAAAAAAACCAGTTTTCGTTTTTAAAAATTATAAAATTTAGCTATTGATTTGTTACAATTACTAAAATAATTTAAACATAAACAAATTTACCAATAAAATACTTATTTCTAGATTTACTTCAAAAATTCAGAAATTGATACTTTTTGGCATTAAGTTTAAACAACTTAAAAAAGCCAAATTTATTGCTTTACAAGCTGAATTTAGTGTCTTTAAATTATGTTTCAATTTTTATTTAACGTTGCTTGTTGTTTTACCTAAAAAAAATTCGTTTTATTCATATGCAAATTTTCCTTTATTTGCAATTTAAAAGCAAAAAAATAATAATAAAAAAGATGTGCAGTCACACGACTAAGTCACTATTGATGTTTTTGCATCTGCTTGTTTCTTTTTTTAAATACAAAGATAAATGGATCAGCTTATTTAGCTTTGGTGTTTTTTTTTTCTAATGCAACGTCTTAAATCTCCTTTATTATTTGTTTGAATGGAAAGCTTTCTCGGCTTTAGCGGAAGGATTGCGTTTACAGAGAGAGATAATATAATAGGAAAAAAAAGATAAAGAAATATATTCATGTCTAAAGATTTTGCCGCTAGGTGCGTTGCATGATGGTGGCAAAAGTTGCATACGGCACTGTAACTTGTAAAAGGTTGTGTTTTTTTTAATATTATTATTTGGAGAGAAAGAAAATATGCCATAGACTTTTTGGGGATGGAAGAGTGAGAGGGTTTTCAAATCACCTTTTGACTTTCGCCATATTTTATTGTCATTTCGGGTTTTCTTGCCTACATAATAAGCGGATTAGACGAGGTTTTTTTTTTTTTTAACTTAAACTTTATTTTTACTTTGTGATCTTTTTCCATGTTTCTTTTAAATATGATTGAATGCTAAGTTAGGTCGACTTTTTCAATAGTGCATGATTTTTTTATTTCAATTTTTAAAAAAAAATGTTTTTTTATTTTTCGCAATTTATGATTAACTTATCATAAAATGCTTGATTTTTAAATGTTAAAATTATGAGGAAATTATTTTGTAACCTCCACCCTAAAATCAGAGCAAAGTCTTCTTACATTGCAATCTATATAGGTGTTTTCAATTTCTCTTTTCTTAATTGGCTATCATTGTCATCGAGCTAAGGCGGTGATATCAAAAGCTTAGGATATATTAATATTAAATAGGACAATAATTGTTGTACTGTAGGTAACCTACATCTTTGCACACAGACTGGCACTGATAACTTCACAAAATGTACGAAAGGAAAAGTTTTTTGGAAAATGATTTATGACATTTCATCATCATAACTTATGTTATAATTCTCAATGTGTGACTTAGTTTGCTTGCTTTAAATAGGTTTCATTTTGTACGCAATTAATTAAGAGTGCAGTACAGTTTTGAAACTTGAAATCAGTGAAAGTAATTAAGTACTGTAGTACCGGTATCTAAAATTTTGTGTTTGGAAATTTCAATGTTTAATGTTATTGCATTTTGAACTTTTGTTAAAATACTGTATGCATTAGCATTATGACATTCTCAATAACTATTAAGTATTGTGTGATGTCATAAACTTATGCAATGTTGTGACTTTATATAACAGTCTGACACATTGTCTTAACCTTAAATTGCTTTCTGAAATTATGCCTTGCATATAGTGTCATAGCTTTTTTACATTTTTCAATGTCGTAAACGTAATATAAGGTAAATTTATTAAGAAATTATGTCTTAGTTTTACACCATGGTATGCCAAAGCTCTTACAAGTTTAATTTTATATTGCTTTATTATTATCATCAGGATGCACTCAACTTGCAGTGAATTCTGTACACAAAACAAATCCAAATTGTGGTCTTGGCTAAAAAACATGCATTTCCTTACATTTTTTTCTTTAAACACGAAATAAAACCCGTTTAACACAAAAAAAATTTGCTTTTCCGAATGAAAAATTGCTTACACTTTCTGGTGACAATGTAGAAAAAATTGAATTTTAAAATTTTTATAAAAACAAATAAATTATCAATATATTTTTTTGCTCGTTTTTATAAAAAAATTTTAAAAATTGCATTGTTTTTTCTTAAATATAAATTTTTTAACACTAATAAACAGGTTTTACTGTATTTCATTTCACAATTTTGCACAAAATGATTGTATTGGTTACCAATATTTTATTAGCCATTTAACAAACAAGATTAAATTTAACCAAATTATTATTTCAATTAACTTAAATCTTCAGTTATCATATTTTTAATGCCAAAGCTCTTGTAATTATACAGTATATTGCCATATTATTATCAGGATGCACTCAACTTACAGTGAATTCTTAACACAAAAACTCTGTTAAAACAATCGACATTTACATACTTTTAACACGAAAAAAAAACCCGTTTAACACAAAAACAGTTTGCTTTTCCGAATGAAAAATTGCTTTCAGTTGCTGGTGACAATGTAGACAAAATTAATTTTTAAAGATTTCATAAAAACAAATGAATTATCAAATTTTTTTTTGTTTTTACAGTGTAAATTTTTTTAATTGCATTGTTTTTTTTTACCAATTTTTTAACACTAAGAAATATTTCAGTTTTGACGGTTTCGTGTTAAACAGGTTTTGTTGTATTTCATTTTACAGTTTTGCACAAATAAATGTTACTGTTTACTATTATTTTATTAGCCATTTAACAAACAAGATTAAATTTAACCAAATTATTATTTCAATTATCTTAAATCTTCAGTTATCACATTTTTAATTCCATGATAAACAGTCATGTGTCGTTTTTATTTTTTAGATTTTTTATTTTACTAACTTAAGTATCATACATGTACCGTACATATACAGTTGAAAGAGTGAGAAAAAGCTTCCTCTTTCCTGAAATCCCATTGCCCACCCTAACACCAATTATCATCAATTTGCTTTGTACTCAATGCGATGAAGGCGACTGCATATACTACAGTATACTGTACTGTACAGCCATGAATGACTTTTCTACTTAATCTATCTACTGTATGTATAAATTACCATGTACTATATTTATATTGATAATTCATTGAATGTCCCAACAAGGTTGTCGAGGAATCTCCTCTCCTCTTTTTTTTCACGGTTTATCAAGTTTTGATTTAACCGCATTTAACCTCAGCACGAACCATCTCTTCATCTTCTCATCTTCCCATGTTGACATCATTATAAATAGGCAGAATTTGAACAGAGAGCGATGACGATAATAAAACTACATGTAAAAAGGAAATAAGAGGGGTGTGTAATTATTTGTCCCAATAGAGAAGAGGGGGAGCATCAATTGAGATTATTTTTAGAAGCTGGAAAAAAAAATTTATTTTTGTTTTTTAATTTTTTCTTCTTCATCATTCTGGCTGTGATGATCCAATACTTTTCTGGCATTTAAAACCAAATTATATACAAATATTAAAAATTTAAATATTAAATATTAATGTAGTTTTTTATCAAATGATTTTTAAGTTTGGTTAATTTTGCCCTTTGCTCATCAATAACTGCCAATACCCAAGAGAGAGAGTCCTGTAACCCTGTTAGGCTTGTAGTAGGACCCTTGCACAGTAGGCTCTTGTTGACGTCATTTTTTACTGCTGTATTTTTTGTTTCTCCCTCTTTCAGCAATCAACTGCATTATCAATCGCAAATAGAAACATAAATGGCATCAAATGAAGTGACTATGGACTCAAATTTTCTCAATTCCCAAAACACACATCACTCATATATATACTCACAGTTCCCCCATCTTTTTATTGCTACTGTAAATTAGTTTTTCAATGTATTAGTATTTGTTCCTTTAATTTTAAAGGATGAACATCTTTGGTTTACTTACTTTTGGGGATTCCCAATTTTAAGATTACCGGTACTTCGGTTGTTTTAAAAACACTTCAGAAAATTCAATTTAATTCAACTTCTCTCTGTAATAAATTTAAATGATATATTTATAATAAATTTATATCGAAAGGCCTGTTTTATTGGGTATAAGACTTTTAAGATTAGCCCTTACTTTGTAACCCTTACTTAGTGAAAAAACGATTTTTAGGCAAAAATATGATTAATGAAGTCGTAAATGTGTTTTAATTGCAATGATAAAATATTATGAGAGTCTAATTTTACTCAGGAAATGCACAGATTGTCTTTTTTAAATGATTTGTTTATATTTTTTATGGGTATCAACGTTGTGTCAGTTGTTCCCAACTTACTTGAGTAGAGTTAACCCCCATAATTATCATCATCACATATTAAATGAATTAAAATTACAAGTATTTTAGTTGTATTGTAAATTATCATACTAAAATCAAATTTTAATGGTTAATAACCAAGTTCATTTAATTACAAAGTGGAATAATTTTGGTTCCTGAGTTGTCAAAAACTGTCGATTATTTGATAAAATCTGAATAACTTATTAAAATTATTATTTTAGCATAGTAATCTATATTAGGTTTTCTGTGTATTTGTTTTTGAGTTTTTAAAATTATTAAAATAATTAGTACAGTGGTTATTTTTGTTTTTAATTGTGATGGTGATGCTCAAGTTGCTCATTAAGGGTTTTCAGATTGATTAATTCGGATGTAATGCAAATAAGAATTGATTTCATACTGTTTTGCATTTAGTTAAATAAAAGTTGTAAATATTATTATGTCAACCCGAATATTTTAATTTTTATTTAAATTTGAAAGATTAAAGTTAAGTTTATTTTGGGTTGAACCGTAGTAACAGATGTACAGTACTATACGTGGTGAAATTTATTATTGGTATACTAGCGCCATCTACTACTAAGTTTAAAAAATAAGCTAAACTGACAAACTTTAGCCAGATTTATTATTCAAATATTGAAGTAATTTATTTATTTTGACGCAAAAGTACATTAGACCCAAATGTGATAGTTCACTAAAATAAACATCCAACAAATTTCTTTGACTTGACGAAAGTTGACTTGAAATTGTAACTGGATTTTGATTGCATGTAAATTGGCCAAACAAATTTAATTTTATATAATTGATTATTAAACTGAAATCTAACTCTTTGTTACTCAACAATTTATGTAAATTTTCAACTTCAATTTCGCAGTTTTCATTCAAGTCAATTTTTACATCTACTCCATTATAGTAAACAAGTGTTTTTGAACATAAACACTGAACAATTAAATGACTTCCAAGGTTGGTAATGAAGTTAATTAAGCTATTTTCATCCATAAGAATGTCGCTTTCATTGGTAATATCAAAAAAAACTAACTGGCTCATATCTTTGAATGCATTACAAACTTTTTCTGTCATAACCGAATTTGGGTTACAGTTTTTACCATAAATGATCTGCACAGCTACTGCGGCTTTGTTGTCATTTAAAATACTGTAGAGAAAATCATCAGAGGCGACTTCTGTCGTTACGATGGATCCATTAGCATGGTAAAAACTAATTTTAGTTTTGATGTCTTCATCGAGGCATATTTTTATTGAACGTTTTGCTTCATCCTCATCACTTGTTTCCATTATTGCTGCAATTATATCTTCTGTCATGGAATTAATATAAATCAGCGTGGCAATTCACTATATGATCCATGTGTTTAAACGTCCAATTTATAAAACAGCACCTTTATTGATCAAAACAAATACAGTTAAAATGTAATATTTTGTTGACATGTGTGGTGTTAATGAAAAAATACATTTACTGTACTTTAGCTTTCATTATTTGGCGTATTTTTATACAGTATATTAATAAATGTATTATAATTGATGTGTTATAATTTTATAAGATTCGGTTTGTTTGTCTTCAAATAGGAAAAGCTTTCGTAGTTTAAAAACTGGGTAGACTATCAGCACTCAGTTTTGGATTAAAGTTATTTCTTTCAATTGAAATTTTGATTTTAGTACGGTTTTGTAATTTACTTATCGTAATTTTATCCAAACTGATACACTTTCCCAGTTCTTGTTATTTAACTTTCCTACCTATTTTTTTTTATCAGTTCTATGGTTTCGGTTTGATTGTAGATATCGTAAACTGATGTAACCACTTAACAGTTATTTTCACTATACACATTACACAATATTAAGTCTTCAAGGACCATAACTCACGAATATTTGGCAACTTCTAACCGTGTATTCTACCGTGTAACTTATAACTAGTGCGACAGAGTGTCAGTCAAAATTTCGCTTGTTTATATGTAATGTAAACTCAATTTTAAAATCGTAAAACTTACTGAGACGGTTGCTGAATGTCACACAGTGAAAATTCTACTCAAACTTTTGGATTAATGTTTTTGTAAAATCCAACAAACGTAACAAAATCTCTTTAATGCAATTGGTTACGTCAAAGATAAGCTAGTGATATAAATTACTTATCAGACTTTATTATGATAAGTTTATCGGCAAATATTTGTATTGCCTTGAAATGGTCGATATCATTACTAAGATGATCAATTTAGTACCAAACTCAGTTTCCAAAAACACAAAAATAATGGCTTAAAATTTGTTTTAAGAGATCTTCTTAATTTGGTTTACAAATGAAATACATTTAGTGTTTTTAGTCATTTAATTATTAATTTTGTACTTTAAACGTGAACACTTCACTGACTAATTAATGTTTATTTTTTTTTCATTTTGTAGGTGATTTTGAAAACCAAAGTGTCAACAGTCATCAGCCTGCTCTTTCTGATTTTGAAGAGACCATTTGATGTCCATCCAGTCTTCGGTCACTTTGAATTCAATGACAAGAACGATAGTTTATACTTGAGTGATAATCTGTACAGTAATAAGACTGTAATTGCGTAACAACAACAAAAAATTAAGAATGCAATTATGGAAATAATTTGTAGAAATAGAAATGTTTTTTTCAAAGTAAACTGTCTCTTGAGTTACAAAATTGACGATTAAATACAACATTAAAAAGACAGTAATTTCAAGAAATAATATTTTTATAATCGTTTGTCCCCACAGACAATTAAAATATCTATTTCGTAAAACTCAAGATAATTTGCATCTCAAATAACTACTGGTTTTAATTTCAAATTAAATTAAACGATAAAAATTTATAAGAAAAAGGCGATCATTCGTTTGCAATATTTGAATTCTGGCGCTATTCATTTTATTGATTTTTCTAGGCTGTAGATCATTATGCCGTCGTTTTGGGAGCTATTAGGACCATGTTTGGGGCACTTAGAAAAGGACTTTTGGATTAAAAGCAACGGTTTCGTTACTTTCACCCTATTTGACATTTTATTAAACGATTTTAAATCATTTTTAAGAACCTGTGATTTTTTGTGATTTTTGAAAAAAGTGAGAAGGCTATATAGCCTTTGCGTTTTTCTCAAAAATGGCCAAAATTTAACATATGGTTTTTATGACTGATTTAGATGTAAAATGATGCGAAACTTCCAATTCCGTTGGAATTTTTGAAATATCTTAAATACTTTCCGAGTTATTC
>JAAFCF010007112.1:5948387-5975666 GCA_013389785.1 Helicorthomorpha holstii | reverse complement strand
ACTGTAATTGCAGACCCTTCCGCAGACTGTCGCGCGCCCTAAAAAGTGGGAGAAATTTTGGTAAAACCCCCCACACCCCAGGGATGGTCCCAGGTAGGGTCCCCCCCCACACAGGAGGCCCCCCCTCCCCCCATCACGGGACCACCCCCAGGCACCCTCTCTCCCAGCAAAACCCCCCTATTTACACTCTGCATTACTGCAACCCAATCACGATGCTTTTTAATTATTATTATTTTTTTTTTTTGCCACCACCGGGATTTGAACCCAGGACCTCTGACTTGCTGGCGTCCAGCTCATGCACTGAGCTACGACCCATTCACACTAACCAAGCTCACTAAACTACTGGTCTATCCTAGCAAAATAAAAAATAAACAAAAAAAATATTAAAGTTACAATTTCGATTTGTTAAAAAGGATTTTAGTTTACGGCTTTGTCAAAATAATAATTGAATAAAAATGTTTACGTTTTCTATTGATACCGTACATTGTTATCGAGAAATTATTTGATCACATCTTTATTATACAATAAAAAACATTGCATCCGAATATTAAGCGTTTTAAAAACAAAACGACTTGTTTACAGTAAAAGAAATAAATAATATTTTTCTGAGTAGATTAACGATCTACTATAAAACAGTAAAACCAATTAAAAAGTTAATAACCGATCATTTGCCGCGTCGGCAATCACTTAATTTGGTGTCACAATAGTAGTAACGTAACATAACAATAGCAAAACATTGAATGATAACTGCAGAAACAGTCGAGCTGAAAATGCAGTAGAAAACCGAATATTTAAAACCGTCATATCATTACAATACAACTTAAGAAATTTATAATAAAAACGATTAATCCTACCGTTAATTTTAATTTTTCAACCGCATTCATTGTTGGCTCCACTTTCAAATTTCTCTGATACTGCGAGAGGACACGCCAGATTCCACTGAAGGATGTTGCTAACACTTATCCATATCGGCCAGCAAGTAATTTATACATTTGAAGAGCTTCATTTTCGAGTCCTTCAGCGAGCACACAGTATATTGTATCCATCATAAATTAAATTTCAAACATTCGTTAACATTTATCACGGATCATAACTAGTCATTTGATGTAAACGGTTAAATTTTCCATTTCGCTTTGCTTTACTTTTCTGCACAAATACAGCAGTGAAGTTCCAACTTTGACCATGTTTCTTCACAGACAAACTAAAAATTTATTTTTATTAGTCAATTACACTGTATTTAAAAATAAAAATATAAATAGTTACTTGCATAATCAATTAAGTGCTGGTGAAACTTGGCTAAAACGATAAGATTTTGAGCTCAGCTAAACTTTACGAATACGGCTTTCAATTTGCTCAAAACGCACGGCTTCTGTAAATTAATTAATTATCAGTTAAAATGAGTTTCAATTTTTAAAACTTTATACAATGTTAGAAAGATATAGTTTTACTTCTAAAAGTTAAACTGAGGCTCCGTCGACTATGAATAATTTCAGAAAGCTTTACACAATATCAGAGAGCTACGATTTTATTTCTAAAAGTAAAACCGAGACTTTGTCGACTAAGATTCAATTTCAGAAGCTAAGATATTCTTTTTAATAGTTATACTGAGGTTCCGTCGATTATGAATAATTTCTGAAAGCTTAACACCGTGTCAGAAAGCCACGATTTTACTTCTAAAATTTAAACTGAGACTCCATCCACTAAGTTTCGCTTTCTAAAACTTTACACAATATCAAAAAGCTGCGGTATTTCTTCTAAAAGTTAAACTGAGGCTCCGTCGACTGACACACGGAGCCTCGGTTTAATTTGCAATTAATTTGCAAATTAATTTGCAGTTAATTTGCAATTCAATGGAAAAAAAAATAGTAAAATATGAAAAACACAAGTTCTCATGAATCATGATTTTACAAAGTTTACTATACAGTATGAATTACGTAGTTAGCGAAGGGAAATACCATCCAAGTGATAAAAAATAATTGTCACAGTAACCGTATTAAAATGATTAAAATATTGCTGAATTAATTTACCATAAAATACGCCAATTTTCTAGAAACATTTTAAATATGTACGAGTACAAATTGAAGCCAATGTATTACTACTTACATCACTGCTATTAATCATTTACACCCAGTTTCTGGAAAAAACAATAAATCAATCACATTCATATCAAATAATCAAATTCATATACAGTAAATAAATTTGCTCATATACTGTGTCATTCAATAATTATTCAATTGGGTACCCCAGTAATACTGCAGCACAAAAAGATATATAATACGAGACAATGAGAACTGAATATACTGTATTTCTAAACAAAATTAAAAATGATATCAGTTTTAACTTTACTGGCTTTAATGCCTTTAATGCAAGTTGCATATGGCATGTGTTGTGGAGGCAGAAATAATGTAGATTGGTATGATAAATCACTATGCGACTCGACCTGCTATCTCCAACGACATGGCTATGTTCTTCTTGGAAACAATTACTATTATTTTAGCACAGAAGCGAAATCTTGGCACGAAGCTAGATTGCTTTGCCAAAGCAACGGAACTCAGCTAGCCTATCCAATGACTGAAAAAGAAAACGATTACTTGAGCAGTTATCTATCAGTTAATTTCCCAACTATCACAGGTATGTCAATATTAGGTTTTAAGAACCGAACTTAAGTTTAGTTTTTTTACCGAACTTAATTTTCGTTTTTAACCCAACTTAAGTTTCGTTTTTAACCCAACTTAAGTTTCGTTTTTAACCCAACTTAAGTTTAGTTTTTAACCAAACTTAAGTTTTAAAACTTGTGTTTTTAATAAATTTTAAATTAGGATGGTGGATTGGTGGTAATGACATCTTAGAAAATAAAAGCTGGGTATGGGTAAATAACAACGTTTTATTAAATTATACGTATTGGGGCACCAATCATCCAGACAACAGCCTGAACGCTGCTGGTAATGGTCAACACTGCATATATTACTGGAAATACGCTCAATGGAGATGGGACGATGGATGGTGTGAAGGACCACCAGCGAACTTCATTTGTCAAGCAGATCCTTCAACTTTCACACTTTGTCCTTAACTAAAAGTTAAATCGGATAAAAATAATATCGTATTGTGTTACACGATATTTAATTTTAGTTTTCAAGCACCTAATAGTTAATATACAGTTCATAAAAATACTAAATTCCTTTAGTTTATACCTTGTAATCGCTCATGTTTATCCACGGTGTCTCTGCTAATCCACCCCGCCATGTGCACATCCTTCACCGGTAAACCAAGACACAATTTCCTGTACTACTTTCAATTTAAACTTTCGAGCAATAAAAGCTTAACAATGAAATGATGTATCACAAAATTAATAGAAAATTGCAGTTTATTTGTAAAATTTATTACTCAATACCAGTCATTGAAAACGTTGCCTGTGTCGTTCTATCAACAACAATGTTATTTGACTCACTGTTTCTCCGTTGAATGCTGTACCACACTTAAGAAAGTACTAAGTTATCAAATTCCAAATTATTTTCAATAACATCCCATAGTCCACTAGTTAAGCTATAGTTTTACTTTTAAAAGTTAAAAAGGAGGCTCCATCGACTAAAATTCAATCGTAGAAAGCTAAATTATTCCTTCTAAAAGTTAAACTGAGGCTCCGTCGACTAACACACGGAGTCTCGGTTTAACTTTTAGAACTCCAGAAATTCACATCTTGGTCAGATGATCGAATATCCCAAATAAAAAAGTTTTCTATTTATTATCTTTTGAATCCTAATTGTTATTGCCAAATAGCGCTAGTAGTTTGCTAAGTTTAAAACCCATTTAAAACCAAATCATGATCAAAAATCTAGTTTGCAATTCAAAGGAAAAAAATTGTAAAATATGAAAAACACAAGTTCTCATGAATCATGATTTTACAAAGTTTACTATACATTATGAATTACGTAGTTAGCGAAGGGAAATACCATCCAAGTGATATAAAATAATTGTCACAGTAACCGTATTAAAATGATTAAAATCATGCTGAATTAATTTACCATAAAATACGCCAATTTTCTAGAAACCTTTTAAATATGTATGAGTACAAATTGAAGCCAATGTCACATCATAAAAAACGATGCATCAACTGTAAATATTATACAGTACAGTATAAACGCTAAAAACGCCGATGACAAAATCGAAAAGTATTAAAAAAACCCAAAATATGAGAGCGTTTACACGGAAAACAAAATAATTAACTTAAAAACCTTTAAATGAAATTGATTGTAATTTTGCTGGCATTTATTAAATGTCAGATATTTGCCATAACTATTTAGGAAGAATAATCTCATTAAAAGATAATTATTTCAGAAGTTAATGCAAAAACCGGTAGTTAAAATGTATTGAAAGATTTGAGAATACCAGACTAATAAGAATAATTTCATATAAAAGCACCACTCACATCTAAGTAAAAATAACTTGTCCTTGCAGAAAACATCTATGTGATTGAAATGTTGCTGATTTACTACTTTCATCACTGCCATTAATCATCTACACCATTACACCAGTTTCTGGAAAAAACAATAAATCAATCACATTCATATCAAATGATCAAATTAATATACAGCAAATAAATTTGCTCATATACTGTATCATTCAACACCTATTCATTTGGGTACCCCAGTATTTCTGCAGCACAAAAAGATATATAATACGAGACAATGAGCAACTGAATTAACTGTATTTCTAAACCAGTAGTAAAAAAAATTAGAAATGATATCAGTTTTAACTTTATTGGCTTTAATGCCTTTAATGCAAGTTGCATATGGCATGTGTTGTGGAGGCAGAAATAATGTAGATTGGTATGATAAATCACTATGCGACTCGACCTGCTATCTCCAACGACATGGCTATGTTCTTCTTGGAGACAATTACTATTATTTTAGCACAGAAGAGAAATCTTGGCACGAAGCTAGAGTACTTTGCCAAAGCAGTGGAACTCAGCTGGCCTTTCCAATGACTGAAAAAGAAAACAATTACTTGAGCGCTTATCTATCAGTTAATTTCCCAACTATTACAGGTATGTCAATAATTTACCTTTAGGTTCTTAAAACTTAAGTTTTAAGAACTGAATTTATGTTTTTTGTTAACCGAACTTAAGTTTAATTTTTAACCAAACTTAAGTCTAGTTTTTAACCGAACTTAAGTTTAGTTTTTAACCGAACTTAAGTTTAGTTTTTAACCGAACTTAAGTTTAGTTTTTAACCAAACTTAAGTTTTAAAACTTGTGTCTTTAATAAATTTTAAATTAGGATGGTGGATTGGTGGTAATGACATCTTAGAAAATAAAAGATGGGTATGGGTGAATAACAACGATTTATTAAATTACACTTATTGGGGTACCAATCAACCAGGAAACAGCCTGAACGCTGCTGGAAATGGTCAACACTGCATATATTATTGGAAATACGCTCAATGGAGATGGGACGATGGATGGTGCGAAGGACCACCAGTAAACTACATTTGTCAAGCAGATCCTTCATCTTTCACACTTAGTCCTTAAATTTATTAGCTAAATGTTAAGTAGGATAAAAATAATATCGTATTGTGTTACACGATATTTGATTTTAGTTTTAAAACACCTAACAGATAATAAAAAATACTAAATGGTTAAAATTACTGATCGGTTTATACCTTGTAATCGCTCATGTTTATCCACGGTGTCTCTGCTAATCCACCCCGCTGTGTGCACATCCTTCACCCGTAAACCAAGACACGATTTCCTGTACTACCGGTACTTTCAACTTCTTTCGCACAGTATAAGCTTAACACTGACATGAAATATCACAAAATTATTAAAAAATTGCGGTTTATTTGCCAATTTTATTACACGATACCGGTCATTGAAAACGTTGGCTGAATCGTTCTATCAACAACAACATTATTTGATTCACCTTATCTCCGTTGAACTGCTGCACCACACTTAAGAAAGCACTAACTTATCAAAGTCCAAATTATTTTCAATAACATCCTATAGTTTATTGGGTTTTTTAAGTTACTGTAACGGTTACTAAATTATAATTCATAATCAAATTCTCCACCGTTATATCGTGGTAGCCATTTAAAGTTTTAAACTAGTAGAACTCGTAATTCTATAAAACATTTCAACTTGAACTCATTTGTTTAGATGATATTATCTAATACTGTTATGTATGCAAACCATTAATTACCTATTGCAGCGCCACTGTTGATCTATATTAATTTAACGTTATGAGTATTACTAAGCAGTTTATTACGTAATTGTTTTGGAACGTGTTTTTTGCTTTATTTGAATTTACTAGCAGCAACTTGACAACATTATGATTCTTGGGAGAAATCGACTGATATTTATATTTATTTATTTTTAATTTGTATAAACATTATAGTTTATAAAAACAATAAATGTGTAGTTATATTAAGTGTTGTTACATATTATCGCCATCATAAAAAAACTTCGTTACTTCACTTTATATATTCGCCAATATAATAAATGAGACTAAATTGCGTTGGTTTCAATCTAGATTTCTCTCGTTTCTTAAAATTTGACATATCATAAAGTTGTGAGGAGCAGCAATTTGTCCTTTAAGTCCTTTTATTAGACTCAAACAAAACAGATATAGCCTATCAATAACAATAAAAAACATTTATAAGAATATTTTAACCTCTTGAAATTAATAAATTAGTTTTTTACTGAATAAAAACTGACGAAGGATACAAGAATATTTTTATCAGACTTATAATGATTGGCCATTTCACTCATAAGTTAATTTAAAGTCGATTGAGTTACTGTTACTTATAATTTAGGTTAATTAGTTTTACAACACACAAGCTGACTGAAAATTTATAAAAATTGTCAATAAAAAATATTCGATTACAAATTTTCATTGAATAACATTAATTAGAAAACGTATTGTCAAAACAATGCAAGAAAAATGTATTTTATGCTGAAATTCACATTATTTTGCTCCACAACCAATTAAAACTTCAACCACTTTTACATTACTTATTTTAGCTAAATCTAATGGTGTTTCACCATTATTATCAACTGCATTAACATTGGCTCCTTTACTAATTAATAGCTTAATTACTTCTTTGCTGCTTCTTTCAGCAGCCCAATGCAACGGTGTATGGCCACTTTGGTCAACTGCATTTACATTAGCTCCATAGTCATCAATTAACATTTCAAACACCTCTATACGATTATTTATAGTAGCATAATGCAACAAAGTTCGACCACTAAAATCAACCTCATTTACATTTGCTCCATGATCAATTAGCAGTTTAATAACGTGTTTAGTATTCATTTCAGCAGCAACATGTAAAGGTGAACCACCGTAATTATCAACTGCCTTTACATTACTTCCACAATCAATTAACAATTTAATTACATCTTTATGATTTCCTTCAGAAGCCCAATGCAAAGGAGTACTACCATCATTGGCAATCGCATTAACATTTGCTCCATAATAATCAATCAACATTTTAATGACTTCTTTCTTATTCTTTTGAGCAGCAAAATGAAATGGGGTACTTCCATCATTATTAACTGTATTTATATCTGCTCCTTTATCAATTAACAGTTGAATTATTTCTTTATTGTTTCTAGGGACATGCCAATGAGATGATGTAGTACCATCAGCAGCCTTATGTAATGGCGTATCACCATTACTATTAACAGCATTTACATTTGCTCCTTTATCAATTAACAGTTTAATTACGTCTTTGCTGCTATTTTCAGCAGCCAAATGCAATGGTGTAAAACCACTTTTATCAACAGCATTTACGTTTGCTTTATAGTTATCAATCAACATTTCAACTACTTCTTTGCGGTTGTTTATAGTCGCATGATGTAACAATGTTCTGCCATTCATATCAATTGTGTCTACATCTGATCTAAAATCATCAATCAGCTTTTTAATTACTTCTTTACTATTTTTAAGAGCAGCCCTGTGTAATGGTGTATTGCCATCATTGTTAACAGCATTGACTTTTGCCCCATGATCTTTAATTAACATCTCAATGACTTCAATGCTATTTCTTTCAGCAGCCATATGTAATAGTGTACTACCATCTTCATAAACAGCATTTACATCAGCTCCATAATCTTCAATAAACATTTTAACTACTTCTTTGTTATTGTAAAACATCACATGGTGTAATAATGTTCTGCCTTTATTATCAACTGCATTTTGATTTGCATTGTAATCAATTAACTGTTTAATAACTTCTTTGCTGCTCCAATGAGCAGCCAAATGTAATGGCGTTTTCCCCTTACAATTAACAGCATTTACATTAGCTTTGTATTTATAAATTAGCAGTGTTATGATGTTTTTATTACCAAACTGAGCAGCATAATGCAAAGGTGTATCGTTGTGATAATTTCTGGTATCTACACTGACTTTATAGTCTTCAATTAACATTCTCATTAATCGTTCATTACTATTTCTAGCTGATAAATGCAATAAAGTGTCGCCAATCATGTCTTCTTTAAATGGCATTTCACTCAATAATTCAGCATTCTTAAAACAAGAACAGATGAATTCAGTAATTCTGTCGTTGCAATCATATAAAGCCACTTCCATAGGATTTATACTATCGTGAAAGCATTTTTTCCAAATATTAGAAAAGTCATTCATTCCAGTAAAACCTGAGGCAGTTTCAACTAAAATTTCATTTAAAAATGATCTGATCGTCCTAAAATTCTCCTTTACAAATACAGTACCAAGCA
The DNA here is from genome assembly GCA_013389785.1 of Helicorthomorpha holstii. Lineage (NCBI taxonomy): Eukaryota > Metazoa > Arthropoda > Diplopoda > Polydesmida > Paradoxosomatidae > Helicorthomorpha > Helicorthomorpha holstii. The sequence continues at coordinate 5,966,935 of JAAFCF010007112.1, read as the reverse complement.
GTATTTCTGTTATTTCTTTAGTGATTGGTTGCTGTAATGTTTTAGTTGCTAGAAATGTAGCTACAAAATACTCAGCAAAAGTTAAATGAACAAATTCTGGCTTATCATTCGTAGTTCGTTTAATAATTCCATAAACTTCAAAGTGTTTAAAAGGGATTTTTTGTTTCATTTTATGATTTAATAAAACATTAATTTCATCTTGAGTAAAGAAAAACTTTAGGGCTTCCCTTTGGTGAATTTTAATCAAGGTTTCTGTAGGAAAATGTTCTTTGGCTCCAACTTTACTCGTGTCTTGCTGCAATTTGTCACCTTGATAGACTTGAAATTTCTTACTTATAAAATTCGCGTACAAATCCGATAGTTTTATGATCGTCTTAAAATCAGATCTTAAGCTTAATCTTATTTCAGACGACTGCGAAAGGTCTTTGCTCTGCTTGATTGAGGCTTCAGCAAACATCATTAACTGTAAAGGACTTTCAAGAAATTTGATTTTGCCAGTAGAGATTGATCGCACCATTTTCCCAGCAAAATCTCTCAAGTCATATTCGCTTTTGTTAGTAATTTCTTTATCTTCCCAAAAATTTATTAAATAGCTAATTTGATCTTGGTCATTCAATGAGTTGATGTCAAATGTTTTGCATTGAAACTCTTTATAAAGCATTGTTTTACATTGAGGTCTTGTAGTTAGCCAAACTTGTTTAACTTTTGCTTTAATTGTTGCATCCACTATTTTCTGAACAATCGGTGCATAATCAGGATTAATTTCATCAAAACCATCAAACATAAAAATCAACTGTCTTTTTTTACAAGAGTCACTTTCAATGCAATGTAAAAGTAAATTCTTTTCAAATTCAGTCAACTCAGTGTTACGATGACCACTTAAGAAATTGTCCACAATAAATTTACCCGAAATGCAACCTTCATTTTTACGTGAGTTTAAAATGCTTGTGTAGTTATTCAAATCAATTCTAATTAACCAATAGCCTCTAATTTGATTAGTGATGCTGGATAAAAGAGTTGATTTTCCCATTCCAGCTACATCACTGATTAAAACAATGGAAAGTTCATCAATTTTCTTTACTAATTCATCTTCAGTCAATGTTAAGCATGTATCATCACACTTCAACGACCTCTTAATGTACCATTTGTTAAAATCATCCGATATTTCAGGTTTCTTTCCAATGACAATTCTTTCATTTAAAACCAATTTAGTTATAATTTCAGCATTAACTAATTTTAAACAAAGTTCACATTTGCCATCAACTACATCAGCTAACAACACGTTAACACCCTGAAATAAAACATTTTTATCGAGTAAATTTTGCTTGGATTTGTCACTAAATTCATTTAACTTATAATCCTGAATTGTGTGCTGAGTGACAGCAGTTTCCAAAAACGACTTAATTTTTATACTTCCATTATTACTAAACCGATCTTCACAATAACTTTTACTTTCAATCAAAATCAGTTTCTTTGAAAGATTCCGTTTCAAAAATTCATGCATCTGTGGCAAACTATTATCACCATCATCTAACATTTTGGTAACTTCAACTACAAGAACATCACAAACTGGGTACTTCAACGTTTCCTTTATATCCAAAATGTTTTCTCTAAATCTGGCGTAATTAAACATTAAAAATTCAGACTTTACAAAGGTCAAACTCTGGTAAACATGAGCAAGAGTTAGTAAAGTTGAAGGAGTTTTCAAAAGCAATATGTTTTTTCCTTTAAACATTGCAGTTATATCCATTACACTGGAAAATTCAACTTTCAATTCCTTAATGTAATTGATAACACTGGAATAATTGTTTAAGCAAGCAATTCCACTTCTGATTTTAAGAAAATAACTTTGCTCGACGAACTGTTTACATTCAGGCAAAACAACGTTTTTATAAAATGTATACAATTCATTGGCTTGACTGACTAACTTTGTGTCAACATTGTCATTTATAACCAGCATTTGAGGCACTCGAGCTATCAACTCTTTTGGCCAATGATTTTTATCATAATTTTTAAAAGCATCAGCTAATGTCTCATCTAAATTTCCAGCTTTCCATTTATCATGTAAATCATTAACTATGGATGCAAATGTCTGTGCAGTTTCGGTATCTAACTTTGCATACGGATTGCAATCATTTTTAAAAACAATATCCAAAGCAAAATGAGTCAATTCATGAACAATTGTCCCCAATAAGCTTACATTTTCAACTTTTGCCCCAATATAAATTCTTCCTTCACAAGAGATTGTTACTCCTTTTGCCTTGCCAATAACCGCTGGGTTTATACGACATACACTGTCACAATAATAATCATAAACTATATCCAAATAACCACCATTTTCAATAACTGAAAATAAAATTTCAACTGTGTCATAAGTCAGCAAATCTTTATAGTAACCTTCAAATTTGGTTTTAGTTTCAGTATTAACAATCCCTTCTGATTTTCGAGATTTTGAAAGCAAATAATAAACAGACGAGTTTGGTAATTTTGGAAATAGCTTAGCAATGGCTTTCTTCAGTTTCTCTCTTTCGTCATCTTTCATACCAAGAAACTCACTTTCTTCCGTTTCATCTTTAAATTGCAACTGTTTTGCTTTAAGAAGAGCATAGATTTCGTATTGTTTAGATTTAATTGCAGTTAAAAGAGCCGATCTGTTTGCAGAATTTAAATAAAATTTTGAATTTTCTAAATTTGCAATGTAGTCCAAACACTCAATGTTTCCACATGCAATCATTGCATGAAGCTCATTTCTGCGTTCATTAAATTGTCTCACATTTTTATCTACTTTTTTCAATAAAAATGGCTTTGGAAACTCAAAATCCGCTTTTAAAAGTAACAATAACATGGTATTCTGTTCATCATTATACATAACTGCATCTCTGAACTTGATGTTTAAAGCTTTGACAATATCCTCAATTACTGAATGGTCATCATTTGCAATGTCATCAAGTGCAAACAGTTTTACACAATTAACTGATTTGTATTTAAGCTTTGTGTATATAACTGATAAATATTTAAAAACTAAAACCTCATTTAGGACAAAACGCATGAGACCCAAAAGTGCCATTTCACTAAAATCAACATTTAACAAACTTCTCTGAACTGAATTAAACTCACCAGAAACATTGGTTTGTACTTGACTAATTGTAAAGTGACCAAACAAATTCAATTTCAAACAATCAATTATTAAACTTAATTGAATTTCTTTGCCAATTATTTTTCTATGCAAATGATCTACGTCGGTTTCTGAGTCAGAATCCAAACTTACTTTTACAACACGATTATTATCTTTATAGTAAATAAAAGCTAAACATTGGACAATCAAACCACTTTCAAAGCTTTCAAGTAAACTAATGAAAATCTTTTCATCAATTGAAATGTTCCTTTCAATAACAATATCAAAAAATGTTAAATTTTCCATACTTTTAAGTGCATTAACTACATCTTCTGTCAAAGCTGAAATTGGATCACAGTTTTCACTACAACTAATCTGCACAACTACAGCGGATTTGTTGTCTTTGATAATGCTGCAAATATTGACCATAGAGACAGCAGTAGCTCGGACAATGGACCCATTAGTATGGTAAAAATTAAGATCAGCTTTGATGACTTTACCCAGAAGTAATTCCATATTTTGTATTGAATCCATTTCATGAGTAATATCAGACATTTCCATAAACACCACTACTACATTAAAATATTAATTAAATTAATTGACTTTTAATATTGAGCAGTGCAGTGCTTAATTAGATATCAAACATTATAAAGAGAAAACATCTTAAAGTAAATGTTACCTTCATGTTGCAACATTACATTAACTTTTAATTACCTAAAACAAACCAAATGAAGAAACATTACAGGAATAATTTAAAAATGTAAATAAAAACAAAGATTTAACTACATTTTGTATTCAATGATGAGTGAAAATGCCACTTAAAAATCTAAATTTAGTACTGTTTTTTACATGTCGTTTACACAGTAAGACAAAACTTATGTAAACTTTTGAGTTTGATATCAAAATTTAGCACATTTCTAATTTTATGCACTGTATAATTTTTAGCTATTAATAAACTTTGTTACCTTAAATTTTAGTTTAGTTTCTTGGCATGTTTGATGCTAAACTTGACAGTCTTTGAATTACATCTTGACGTGTTGCAGCTTTCTTCATAATACACAGTGTATATTCAAACTAGTTCTTTCCTTAAGATAATCTTCAAGGGCGTTAAAACTAATATTTTGCCAATTGATACACATTACACATACAGTTACCGTAAGTAAACATTTTGATGAGTGTTGATTAACACATCGTAGATAAGCACACAAACATCGAAAAACTCCTCCCGTGTACGCTCGTAACTGATGAGGCAGAAAACGTCAGTCACAAACTCGTGTGTTTAACTTTGTTTAAAACACTGCACCGAAGTATAATATTTGTAAATACCTCCTCAAACTTCATTTCCATTGTTTCTTTTTTGATATAAAAATGTAAACTTCTCTTTAAGTCTCCAGTACCTTAACCTTAAAAAACAAATGTCGAATTCAAAAGTGTTTACTGTGACATGTTGAATTCACAATAATCAAACTTACCAGTAACTAGAAACATCTCACAATCATATTGTTAAATTAGTCCAGTGTAATGTAATGATGACTTAATACAGTATAAACATCCAAATCCATTTATCTTTCTTCTTTAAAACTTTAAAGTGTAGAAATCTCCTTAGACGTTTGTTGTATCGAACGTTATCTATAATCACATAATGTAGAAATGATTACTTTGGCCAAAGCTGTTCTTGCCGAAATTACTTAAGGATAGACTTGTAACTCACTCGTAAATCCCAGCTGATAAACTATAAATTAAATGTTAAAATATAGGAAAATGGCAAAATAGAGGAAAGTCAGAAATCAGGTTTCCCTTTCACATTACAAGTTAATGTTAAAAGAGAAAGTTAGTTTATGACTTTTGAAAATCATAAAGTAAACTTCAAAAAGGATTAAGAAGGAAAATGTTATTTGCTATGTAGTTTATTAAAAAAAAGTTAAATTGTCAACAAGTGTTTTTTTTTTATTATTAACTTAGCTGTAGCTAAACCGGACGTCTTACTTGTAGTTTTCCTTTAAAAATAAACTTCCTTAAAAAATGATATTGTTAGAAGGAAATGAGTCATTCTTGAATGACATTTAATTTACCGGTAAAGATAAACTTTATTATCGACTGCAGTTATATTCATTAGTTAAAAATCATTATTAATAATAAACCATTTTTTTTCTTTGTCAAACATTCACAGTAATACTATTATTAAACTTCACAACATATAATCACTAATTTCACCATGTATTAGCCATTTTTACCTATAAAAACAAAGTTGAAATATTGTTGATTAATTCTATAGTTTATTTACATTTAGTAAAATTACTGTGCATTAAATTATCTTGCAATGACATAGAAAATTAAACACATCTTAAAATTGTAGTTTAAGCATTTGCTCGACATTGTTTTCATTTATTTAATTTTTGGTAATTAAAATCGGTTTTGGGTACTGAATCTCGCATACTGTTATAACCAATGGCAGTGCAAAATAATATGTTAAAAATTAAAAGAAATCTTACTTGTATCAACATGATTTACAGATTTTAAAGCAAAACACCACGAGCTGAAATAACCATCAAAAAGTCGATTATCTCAATAATATAAACAAATATTTAATTATATGCAAAACAATCAAAACAAAAATAATCAACAAGTAAATTACAACCCATAATTATGAAGAAATTAAATTGATTTTGACAAACAATGGCGAAGATTAACTATACAATGCAGGTCATAATAAAAATCTACAACAAGCACTCATATTTTTGACATTTTGCTCCATAACCAATTAACATATTAGCTACATCTCGATTACTCCTACATCTTAAAGCCAAATCTAATGGTGTTTCGTTATTATGAATTGCATTTACGTCTGCTCCTTTATCAATTAGCAGTTTTATTACTTCTTTGCTACTGTTTATAACAGCATAATGTAATACTGTGCCACCACATGCATTTACATCTGCCCCACAACTAATTAACAGTTCAACTATGTCCTCTTTGCTAAATGTCTTTGGCATCATACTGGCATCATTAATAATCGCATTTGCATTTTCGATATGAACAGTTTTGATCATCATTCTGACTGTGTGATGCACAGCCCAATGCAATGGTGTTTTGTTATTATTATCACTAGCATTTACGTCTGCACCATTATCAACCAACATTTTAATGATTTCTGTGTTATATTTTTCAGCAGCTAAATGCAAAGGAGTACTACCATCTTTAGCAATTGCCTTTACGTTAGCTTTGTAAATTTGAACTAGCATTTTAAATACTTCCTCATTATTGCTTTGAACAGCAAAATGTAATGGTGTGTACTCTTTATAATTAATAGCATTTACATCTGCTTTATGATCTTTAATAAGGACTTCAACTGTTTCTTTATTACTGAACAGAGCTCCCTGATGTAATGCTGTGTCGCCGACACTATTTCTACTATCAACATTTAATTCATAAGCATCAATTAACATGTTGATTAATTGAATATTGTTTTTTTGAACAGCAAAGTGCAATAATTCCCATTCTTGAACAATTATTTTATTTCTTAATTCGGTTGTTTTAAAACATGAACAAAAAAATTCAATAATTTTGTCATTTTGGTCATTTAAAGCAACTGAAATTGGATTATTATGAACATTTGTGACATTTTCCTTCCACACTTGAACAAATTCACTTACATCATCAATATAAGGTGCTTTAACCACTAGAATTTCATTTAAAAATGATCTGATCATCTTAAAATTTGTCTTAAGAAAAACAGTGTTAAGTAATACTTTTATTATTTTTTTTGGGATTTTTTGCTGTAGTGTTGAATTGGAAATAAATGTAGCGGCAAAATACTCAGCAAAAGTCAAATGAACAAATTCTGGCTGATCATTTGAAATTCTTTTAATAATTCCGTAAGCTTCAAAGTGCTTGAAAGGAATTTCTAGTTTATTTTGAAAATTTAATAAAGTATTAATTTCTTCTTGGGTGAAAAAAAGCTTTAAAGCTTCTCTTTGGTGAGTTTCAATCAGGGTTTCTGTAGGAAAATGTTCTTTAGCTCCAACTTTACTCGTGTCTTGCTGCAATTTATCACCTTGATAAACATCAAACTTCTTACTTATAAAATTCGCATACAATTCCGATAGTTTTAAATACTTTTGAAAATCCATTTTTAAGCTTAAATCAATTTCGGCCGATTGTGAAAGTATCGCTTTGCACTGATCTAACGATGCTTCTGCAAACATCATCAAGTGCAAAGGATTTTCTAGAAATTTGATGTTTAAAGAGGAAATAATTGTCTGAAAAATTTTCAAAAAGAATTCATTCAAATCAAAATTAGTGTTTAAATTGTCTTTCCAGAAACTAACTAAGTAATGTCTTTGATTTTCAAAATCTAATGGGTTTATGGCAAAAGTTGTGCAATGAAACTTTTTATCTAACATTGTTTTACACTGTGGTCTTGTTGTTATCCAAATCTGTTTAACATTAGCTTTTATTGTTGCATTTACTAAACGCTTTACAATATCTGCATAATCAGGATTAATTTCATCAAATCCATCAAACATAAAAATTACCTTTATTGTATTACAATCACCACCTTCAATATAATGTAGAAGTAAATTTCTTTCAAATTCTGTTTTAAACTTAGCCTCGTTATGACTAGATAATAAAGTGTCCACAATAAATGTGCTTGTAATGTAATCTTGGTTCTTCAATGAGCTAAAAATGCCAGTGTAGTTGTTCAAATCAATTCTTATTAACCAATAATCATTAATTTGATCAGTTATGCTACATAGAAGACTTGATTTTCCCTTTCCAGCTGCATCACTGACTAATACAATGGGAAATTCATCAATTTTATTTATCAATTGAGCTTCAGTGAATGTTGAAGATGTGTCTTCCCACTTTAACGTTCTTTTAATGTAACATTTTTTAAATGCAGCTGAAATTCCAGGTTTCTTCCCAATCACAATATGTTTATTTAAAACTAATTTAGTCAATGTTTCAGCACCAACTAATTTTAAACAAATTTCACATTCGCTATCAATTAATTTTTTCAGCGATACAACATTATCCTGAAATAAGACTTCTTTATTGAGTAAACTGACCTTTGATTTGTCATTAAAATCACATAATGAGTAATTTTCAATAGTGAACTGAGCTACTTCTTTTTTAGCAAACATCTTAATACTTAGACTTTTACTTTCTTTAAACCAGTTTTCACAATGTTGTTTATTTTCAATAAATATCACTTTCTTAGAATGATTCTTTTTGAGAAATGCACCCATCTGGTCTAAGCTATTATCAGATACGCCTAAGTGTTTGGTAACTTCAACTACAAGAACATCGCAAACTAAATATTTCAATGCTTCTTTTATGTCTAATATACTGTTTTTAAATCTGGCATAGTTAAACATTAAATACTCAGTCTTCATTAAGTTCAAACTCTGATAAACATGTGCAACAGTTAAAACAGTTGATGGAGTTTTCAAAAGCAACATTTTCTTTTCGTTAAACATTGCACTCAAGTCAAATGAACTTCTAAATTCAATGTTCAACTCCTTAATGTAATTAACAACACCTGAATAATTGTTTAAATAAGAAATTCCACTCCTGATTTTAAGAAAATAACTTTCCTCAATAAACTTTTTACTTTCAGGTAAAATAATAACTTGATAAAATTTGTATAATTCGTTTGCCTGTTTTTTTAACTCATGGTCTTTATTCTCATGTTTCACTAACATTTGAGGCACTCGAGCAATCAGCTCTCTTGGCCAATGGCGTTTAGCATAATTCTTGAAGGCTCCAGCTAATGTCTCATCTAAATTTCCAGTTTTCCATTTATCATGCAAATTGTTAACTATTGATGCAAATGCCTGTGCAGTATCAGTATCTGATTTTGTATAAGGATTGCAATCGTTTTTAAAAACAATATCCATTGATAAATGTGTCAATTCATGAACAATAGTCCCTAATAATTTTTCATCTTCAACTTTTGCCCCAATGTAAATTCTTCCTTCAGAAGTGCATGTAACCCCTTTCACATTGCCACTAACTGCTGGGTTTATTCTACATACACTTTCACTGTTGTAATCATAAATAATATTTAAATAATCACAATTTTCAATAACTGAAAACAAAATGTTGACAGAATCATATTCAAGCAATGCTTTATAATAACCTTCAAAAGTAGCTACAGTGTCATCATCAACAACACCTTCTGATTTTAGAGACTTTGAAAGCAAATAATAAACTGAGGAGTTTTGTAATTTCGGAAATAGTTTAGCAATTGCTTGCTTCAGTTTCTCTTTTTCATCTACTGTCATATCCAGAATGATGCTCTCTTCCATTTTGTCTTTAAATTGTAACTGTTTTGATTTTAAACGAGCATAGATTTCATATTGTTTGTATTTAATTGCAGTGAAAAGTGCAGATTTGTTTACAGAATTTAAATAAAGTTTTGAATTTTCTAAATTTGCAATGTAGTTCAGGCACTCGATGTTTCCACATGCAATCATTTCATGAAGCTCATTTCTGTGTTCATTAAATTGTATTACATTTTCATCTACTTTTTCCAATGAAAATGGCTTTGGAAATTCAAAATCCGCTTTTAAAAGCAACAATAACATAGCATTTTGCTCATTAGAATACACAGCTGCTTTGCTGAAAAACGTTTTTAAAGCATTGCTAATGCACTTCACTAATAAATGATCCCTAGTTAACACGCAATTGACTGTAAACAAATTTGAACATGTAATTGATTTGTATTTATGTTTAGTGTAAATAACTAACAGATATTTAAAGACTAAAACATCATGTTGAACACAAAAGTACATTAGTCCCAAAAGTGACAGTTCACTACATTGTACATTTAATAAATTTCTTTGGTTAGAAACAATCTGATCAGAAATATTGGGTTTTTCTTGACCGTTTGTGAATTTTCCAAACAAATTCAATTTCACACAATCAAGTATTAAACTTAATTGAATTTCACTTCTAACTAACTTTTCATGTAAATGTTTAGTCTGTGTTTTACATTCTGAATCCAGATCAATTTTTACAACTACTCCATTACTATCTTGATAGTAAATTAAAGTGTTTGAACATGAACATTGGACAATTAAATTACTTCCAATGCAATTAAATAAAGTAACGACATTTGGTTCATTAATTGAAATGCCACTTTCACTAATAAAATCTAAAAAAATTAAGTTATTCATAGTTTTTACTGAATTACAGAAGTCCGCTGTCACAACTGGATTTGTATCACAGTTTTTGTCATAAGTAATCTGCATCGCAACTGCATTTTTGTTGTCATTTATAAAACGACAAATATTGTCCATAGATTCAACAGATTCTTGAATGACAGATCCATTAACATGGTAAAAAGTAAGAGCAGCTTTGATGTCTTCATCCGAAAGTATCTCCATATTTTCTAATGACTGCTTTTCATTCATATATTTCACTTCTTCCATGATCAGCAAATTACAAAAATAACTTCTGTTACTACAGTAAATCGAAATTATAGACTATACTTATCAAATTTTTTGTAACTCAAAATTTGTCAAGACAGTGTTCAATTAGACAAACAATTAACCGTAAAATTGGCTTTTTTGGAGAAATTAAATTTAGTACGGCATTTAGAAATGCTAATAATTGTATAGCAAGACTAAGACACTCATGAAAGTTTTATCAAATTATTATGTCAAAATTATACAGTATCATGTTCACTTGCAAATTTATAACATATTTATTGTATTTTAACTGGTTTTGTCTAACTTTACACATTCCCCAATTTCTAAAAATGTAACTTATTTAATTTAATAAATTTTCTTACTTTTATTTTATCGTTGAAAATTTGCTTGATGCATTGAAAACTAAACTTGATAGGTTGACGTGTAGCAAAGTCTTGAAAGTGTAGCATTCATCACATCACAACGTCATAAAGAAACTTACATTACATTAAAATTTATTTCTTTTAAATAAATCTTCAAGGACGTTCAAAATATACATCTGGTAGTTTGCTACCCACACAGTAACGTTAATCATACGTGGCAGGAAGCCATTGATAAGCACGTAAACATTAGAAATCACATGCCTTGTTAGCTCGTAACTCATGCGGCAGAAAACATCAATCCGTTGATTAACTCTCGCTGTGCATGCTCGTTACTTATGCGGCAGGAAACGTTAGTCATAATCGCGCATGTTTAAACTTGATTAAAACACAAACAACGAAGCACAATTATTCAAAAATATCTTGTCAATATCCACTTGGAGATCTAGCAACACACTTATTAAACCGTATTTACTTTTTAGATTAAATATTTGAAAATCTCAAGGTTTTTTGTGACTCTGCAGAGAGCGTAGAAATCAACAGTCAAAGGATCAAAAGCTCAAACTGCACTTAGTCCTTCAGCAAACTGTACTAGACAGTAATGATGCAATATGATTATGAGTCATTATGACTACTTGTCCGACACCACTTTATCAACAGTAAAGTTTCCCAACAACAGCTCAAAAAGTTAGATTAGTTGGGTTTCAATTGCTTTCGTTTTTTCTCATGATGCACTATTAATTAACTTTCATGCACAAAAACTATCAAATTCTTTAAAACACAACAAATACTTTCTCATAATGCAAATAAACATACAGTTAACTAATATAAAACATGATTTCTTAAATTGTATCCCTTATCTATATATATAAAAGAGACTGTGTGTGTGTGTGTCTTTCTGTCCTTTATGCATTCCTAAACTATTGGTCCGATCGCTATGAAATTTTAGGACATTATTCTGTGTACTCAGACGAACCTATGGGCCTAAAAAAGTTTTTAAATTTTGTTAAAATTATTTTTTAATAAACTTTTTTAATTAAATTTTGGGGTTCGCGGGACAGAATTTGGGAAACCTTTGGCGCCATCTTTTGAGCTACCGATAAAACTTTTATGGTGAAGGCAAAAACGCAATAGAAAATTGACGGGACGGGTGGGAACGGGGCAAATCGGGAACGGACTTCATAATCTTCGCAGCAAAGCGCGAACGGGACAGCTAGTAAACAATAAAGAAACAGTTTGGATGTCCTATTTCTTTCTTGTCATGAAGAAACAAGTGCCATTAAAGAAATGAGACTAAATTTTATTAGTTTCAATGGCGAGTTTTCCAGTTTTTTATTGTCATGTCAAAAAGTGCCAATAAAGATATGAAACTAAATACTCGTAATATCAGTTCCAATATTAGTTTGTCTTGTTTTTTGTATGTCCTGGTAACTTATAAAAAATAGGTATTTGGACAGTTACAAAAACCGACGTAAAACTTAAGTATTTTATTTATAGTATAAGTTATTAATCAATCGTATTTCATAGTTAGTTTTTTTGTTGTTGTTGTTAATATTTGCATTATTGGTTAAAATTTTCGTTGGTTTTTACCCATTCAGGTATTGTTATGCTACTTTAAAACCCAAAGAGAACTTAATTGACTTATGAATTTGCCTCTTCTGGTTCTGGGGAGAGTCTAAACCCTTTAGATTTGCAACAAACATCACAAATTTTGGCACTTTTTTCATTAAGAAAAGTGCAATGTTCACATTCCCATAAACCATCATCATTATTAAAGTCTTCGACTTTTTTCACTTCCACCACTGGATTTTCCTGCACTTTTTCTTTAAGGCGATGTTCCTTGGCATGGTTTTTGACACCATTTTCTTTGATACTTCTTTTCTTTTTTAGCAAATTTTGAGATTTGATGGGTTTTGCCTGTTCTTCATCTTTCTCAGCACTTTGACTATGTCTTTGGGTTTCAGTTCTAGCTGTTGCCGACTTTGGTTCCTCTTCTACTTTGTAAATGGGACTTTTTGACCTTTGACTAGTGGTAGGAGATACCTTTTCGATGTTGTCATTGGTTCCATTGATCGCCTCAGCATTGTTTAGTTGGTTTGGAGTATATTGTTCAGGAGGAAAAGGTGGAAATTGTCTCGTTGGGGAAGGAGGAAACTGACCTGTAGGAGAGGAAGGAAACTGACCTGTAGGAGAGGAAGGAAACTGACCTGTAGGAGAAGGAGGAAACTGACCTGTAGGAGAGGGAGGAAACTGACCTGTAGGAGAGGGAGGAAACTGACCTGTCTGAGGAGGAGGCAACTGACCTGTTGGAGAGGGAGGAAATTGTCCTGGAAATGGATGCATATAATTCATATATGGATGCTGATAAGTCCATGGTGTTGGCTGTGATGGATGACCCATTGGATTTGGTGAGAGCTGCGGTTGAGGATATAAAGCTGAATAGGAGCTGTGTCTTGAAGGTCTCGAAGGTGGAAGCCATGTTCCATATTGATCTCGAGTCATCCAATTGGACTGGTATCCAGGAGAAAATGCTCCAGCATATTCCAGACCTTCTGACATTGAATGCACCTAAAATATTGAAATGTATAAATTACTAAAAGTTCAATCATTAATGAAACTAAAATATTTATTTTACTGGTTGCAGGGGAAAGCCCATATTTTGTGGTAGAGACAGATCAGAGGAACTGGAACTGTGATTCATGAATGAGTTCTCTCTTTTGACGTAATTATTACTTGGAGCAGCAAATGAATTGCGATGATGTGGTAAAGCTGAATTGAGGCGTTGACGACGTTGTACAGTTGATGTTCCACCATTGGCATGGTTAAATGATTGTGGTCTTGACAATTGATCACCATTTGCATAGTGAAATCCTCTTCCTTCACTGCTGGTTCTGGTGCTTCTACCATCATCATCAATATCCGAAGAACTGTGATCTTCTACAGCAGAGGAAATAAACTAAAAAAGTAAATATCAATTTAAGTAACTTTTGTATAATTTATTTTTTGATAATGATGATATTGCTTTCTTACATCATTGCCATTTTGACGAATAGGAGAATGGCTTTCACGTGAATGATGTTTTCTGTTATTAAATGTGGGTTGATGGCTGTCTGGAGACATATGTTGCATTTGGAGCTGTGGAGAAGGCAAAGCTGCAGGTGGTCGACCACTGGTAGATGGTGAAATGCTTCTCAAACTTCCAAATTTCAATAATTGTTTCTTAGGAAGTTCTGGCATTGCATGCTGGAATAAAAATATTGATAATTTTTACAAATTTATTTCAAAATATTAACATGAATTAGTTTTCTGAATTCGTAATACAAAACTGTAATGCAGCAAAATGCACAAAATTTATTAAACAAATGCAATGAAATGTTAATCATTTTAAACTGGTTTAAAAATTGCAAATTAAAGTAACTGTAGATCATCTTATCTATCAAATAGATATATTTTTACAAAATAAAATTAATTGTCGGTGATTTAAAGTTAGTTTACTTGATCATTTTTTCGAAGAGCAACTGGTGAACTTGGTAGCGAAAGTTGAGATCGGCGTCTTCGAGGAGGTGCTACTGGTGGTGCACTAACATCTGAACTTTTGGTAGGAGGACGAGGTGGTGCTGGTCCTGTGTTTGGTAACCTCTGGGCCAACTTTCTTACATGATCTCGACGTTTTGGGTGTCGGTGGTACATGTCATCGCAAGACAAGCAAAATATGAAATTGGAGCATTTTTCACAACGAACAGCCGGCGTAGAAGAGCCGCACAAATGGCACCTTTGCAGATGAGAAGTCGATGGTCCATTGGACTGAATAGAAATTGTTGGTGAAGGTGGTTTAGACTTAATAGGGGAGTTGTCTTTTCTGGATGTAAACCAATTCGACACTACAGTAAACAAAATGATAAACAAACTGAATCAATAGTTTCTGTATTAAATATAATATTCTACTTACATGCATTTTTCCCGTTCATCTCGTAATATTCCTCATCAGGTTCCTGGGTAAATGTAGGCACTGACTGTGAATTTTTAATCCGCTCAACCGGAATTGAATCTTTAAATTGCTTTACATTTACAAATTAATTAGTTATATGAAAATGATAATCGTAATACATGAGATAACAAACGCAGCCAGCATGTAACCACAAAATGAGCTCTGAAATTTCTTTTTTTAAAAAAAAGATCACTTTTTTCCTATTTTTACATACATTTATGTAGGCCAAATGGCTATTTTTGGAAGGCTTATTCTGAGGCTGTATGACTAAATGTGTGTGAATTTCTAAATGTACATTGAGGAAGCCAAGGTAGTATGACGCATGTTATGATGGCATAATCTATACAAGATGCTCAATGAAAATATTTTGTAAATAAAACTAACTTATGTGAAGACAGAAAACCCCATATGAATTCAAATACTCTTACTTGTCGACTGTTAATAAATAAAAATTGCTATAAACTTGTATGGAAAACATTTGTATGTGATAATAGATTATTAATTTATGTTTGTGGTGTAAATTTTAAAGAAATTAAATGATTTAGTTATTTTCTGTAAAACCAAAAATGAGAAGCATCAATTTTTTAAGCTTAAAAATTAAAGTTTAAAAATGCAAATTTAGTACCAAAAAAAGTTTTTAGCACTTTTATTTAAAAAACACCATTTGAGTACCTAAATATTTTAATTTATTAACTTATCAAATTATAATAAGTGATTTTCTAACCTTAAAAAATATTTTTCTCATCACGAGAATGAGATGGGAGAAAACTTGTTTGGGATTGATAAAAAATAGTCTAGTTTTTTAATTAACTCTGTAAAAAATCACCCAGAGTATATTAATAAGCTAAATACAAAGAAATTCCTAAGGAAAAAATAAGTGACAACTAGATTGTAACTGAAATGTCAATGCCACAATTTATTCATTAATTTATCAATTAAATTTACAAGAAAAATATTTATCTTAACTAATTTTACAACATTAACTAATTTTTAAAGTTGTTAAAAAGTTAAACAAATTTAAGGTGCATATGGTCGACTTCAAATCTCGACTACTATTTGTTACTAAAGAAATTCAGAATCATTCTTTAAATATAATAAATAAACGAGACAAATATGCATTGAAACTAACGCATTTTAGTCTTGTTTCTTTATTGTAAAATAAGAAAATTATTAAGTAAAGCTAAGGGACTATTAAGCACTCAAAGACATTTCTGTTAAAATCATAGCATGCAAGCACTTACTAAGCAATTAAACGTATGTTATTGGATAATTAAAATCAAAAGTTATTAAATTTATCACAGCATTAAAAACTCGATGCAAACCTTTTAAAACCGAATGACTAAATGTCCAGTTGTTAAGCACACAGTTAATATCACAGTAAATACCCAACAAACTTAATCCTCATTGTCAACAGACTAAGCTTAAAACTTCAAGTGTGAATTTTAAGACATAAAAAACCAATGGGAAGATACAATGCACCAATGGGTTAAAATCGGTTCAGGCTAAATGCCAACTAAATTCTCCAAACAAAACCCCAAAATAAACGCGACTACAGACACCTCTTCCGGTTACTTTTATAACACTTAATATATTTTCTATGTGAACAACATCTTTAAGAAATATTTTCACTAGTCTTAAAAAAAAAAAAGAAAGTCTAACACTTAAGTAATCATTTATCAACGACTACACATATTATTTAGACAATCTAGTAATACCATTAAAAACACTGTTTGTATTAATTTGTTAAAATTAAGAGGATGAATGGTCACTTACATTGTAATCACCATGAGAAGATGCTGCGACGTCTTCGTGTTGCGAGTGATCAGCAGTTGTACATGTCAAACTTTGTGTAAATAAATCCGGATGTGGATGAGCTTGAAGTGAGAAACAGCTGAGTTCATGAGCTGCCAATAAAAGTTCAATCACCCAAGCAGCAATTGCTTCTTTGTCTGGATCCATTTCTTCTGGGTAAATTAAACCGTTTTCAACTCTTTGGTAGCCAAATTCCACCAAGATTTCTTGAGCTCCCTTATTGAAAAAATAATTAAAAATTTAATTAATGGAATTTAATGTAAAATTAATCGATTTGTCAATCACCTGCACTGACAGCCAGCGACATGTTGGTGTTTCACTAGGAAGTAGAATTTTTCTCCAGTAGATTGGACGTTCCTCTATTGGTTTCAGCAAATCCAAACCATATTTTGATAGCACACGGAAACACCGGCCTAATTCATCTAAATTTCCACTATCCTTCATGTAAAAAATTATATTAAAGGGTTTTTAGTTTCCAATAAATTGGACTAAAACGTAAAGAAATAACGTAAAATGTACGTGATAAAATAATGCATAAAAATTATTAAGAAGATCAAGCAATCATTTACCTGAATCTGATTGGCATCAAATAATTTCTGTACTTGAAGAAATTGATATTTTTCTTCTAGTGGACAAGGCAAATGTAAAAAAGCATTAAAATCTTCCATATCAACTTCAGATTGGCTCAATAGATCCATGACTAATTTTGTCCTTTACAAAAAGGCAATTTGTAGCTATAAACTAACCATTTTATAACGTACTTAAAACGTATTTTATACTTAATTGTAACAGCAGTGTCAGCAATGGAGTCGCAAACTTCGTCATTATCATCCCAAATGTCGTCATCGATGTCCATTACACTGCTCTCACTTCCATCACACGACGATTCTTTATCTCCATCTGACATGCTGATCGATGACTCGTTATTACCTTCAGATTTTCCCACATTTTTGCTGGTTTTACTTTTGCTTTTACCAGGTGTTTGACTGACATTAGCGTAGATGTTACCAGGTTTATCTTTCGCTGAACTTTCGTCTATGTACTGAATTGCTGATAAATTGTCATGTGTTGATGCAACGTTAACATTTTCATACAAATGCAAATTCAATCTGGTGTTTTGAACTTCTTGTTGATATCCAAAATTTTCCTCATCTACAATGTCATCATATAAAGCTGACGTTTCTTCAGCCAAGTTACAGGATTCCTCCATTAGTTCTGGTGGCTTCGTTGCATGACCATTACTATAGTCTACTTCGATTTCTTCAAAACTGTCCAAAGCATTATCAGTTGCAAACACATCCAACTTTTCCTCATGTACAACAGATGTAACAACAATTTCTGGATAAAGTGACATTTCAGTGTCATTTTGAAGCTCAGTAGACGCTATTTGTTCAGCTACAGTGTTTTCAAAGTTAGAATCAGCTTCTGGTTCCAATGGAGTTGAGTGTTGCGTAAATTCTGTTACTTTTACTGGGAGAAATTGCTGCTGTGATGATGAAACTGGCTCTTCTAATTGTAAAGTTGGCTGAGATGATGCGGAAAATTGCTGCTCTAAAGGTGTAATTATTTCTGTTGATGATAAAGTTGGCTGTTGTAGTGACGTCAATGTTGGCTGCACTATTACAGCTGGCTCTAGAGGGACAAAGGGCTGCTTTGGTAGTGTATTTGAAACATCTACTGACATCATTGGCTGTTGTTGAAGCGTGTTTGGTTGCTGTTGTAATGAAATTGACTGCTGTAAAGATGCAACTGGCTTCTGTAACGGTGAAACTGGTCGCTGTAACGGTGAACCTGGCTGCTGTAACGGTGCAACTGGCTGCTGTAACGGTGCAACTGGC
>JAAFCF010007112.1:5933272-5948377 GCA_013389785.1 Helicorthomorpha holstii | reverse complement strand
GGCTGCTGTAACGGTGCAACTGGCTGCTGTAACGGTGCAACTGGCTGTTGTAACGGTGCAACTGGTTGCTGTAACGATGCAACTGGTTGCTGTAACGATGCAACTGGTTGCTGTAACGGTGCAGCGGGCTGCTGTAACGGTGCAACGGGCTGCTGTAACGGTGCAACGGGCTGCTGTAACGGTGAAACTGGCCGCTGTAACTGTGAAATTGGCTGCTGTAATGGTGCAACTGGCTGTTGTAAAACTGTAACCGGTTGCTTTAATAGTTCAATTTGATGTTGCAAAGGTGAGACTGGCTCCTGTGAAGGTGAAAATAGCTGTTGTAAGGATGAATATGGCTGTAAAACTAGCACAACAGATTCTAACGGAACAATTTGTTGCTGTGATGTTGCATTTGGCTGCTGTAAAATTACATTTGGTTTATGCAATGGTTTAACTGGCTCTTGTGGTGCTGTTATTGATTGCTGTAAAATCTGAGCTGTTACTTGTTGGTGTTGATTTTCATGCTGATTTAAGCTCGATTGACTATCTAAATTGCAAGTTACTACAGATTCGCTTGCATCAACAAACTGCGAATCCTGAATTTCATCTAAGTCAGTTTCGAGCAGCATAGCTGGTGAATCGATCGAAACTTCTTCAATACTTTTCAAAACCTCCACACTCTTTCCATCTTTCTGATCAGCAAAAGAACTGCAAGCATCTTCAAAATTTCCAGCTGATGATGACCCACTGGAACATGTAACTACCTCACCAATTCCTCCACTGCTACTGCTCCTACTTCTACTTCGCTCAGATATATTGGCCAACTTTTGCTTGACCGGTTCTTCTTTACGATAAAAATTCTGCTCTTTTGCTTGCTGAATATATGTTGAATAAACATCATGAATTGCCATGTTTTCAATATTTCTGTCTTCTAAGATTTCAAATGTGCTGGCTTTTCTGATTATCACATTAGGCTCGTCTATATCGTCGTCATCGTCCATCATATTAATTTTACTGACCTGGTCAGCGTCATTTCTGTTAATCAATGATAAGTGTGAGTAAGCGAGTGGTGGCCAGAAATTAGCCAGTGGGTCATTGCCGTTATTTATCAGTAAATATGGTGAACAGTAGGAGGAATTATTGCTGGGATTTTTATTACTTCCTAAAAACAAACCGGAATTGGATGCACCATCTTCATATTTAACTTTTATCTTTTTCTTTTTATTTGCGTTGTTTCGATTTCGGTTAAACACGCTCATTAAACGTTTCATGGCTGAAGATTTGCTTTTCTTTTGAAAGGGAAGATGGTATGATGGGAGCTTTTCAGAGCCATTTTCCTTCTGTTTTGAAGGTTTAATGGAGAAACTGCTGCTTGACTTTCCAGCAGATGCATCTTTAGACTTTTGGTTGCCCATGTCTTCACGAAGCCAAAAATAAACAAATAAAAAAACTGTTAAATCTAAATCAAGTTTACATATGTAAAATTTCTTTTTAACATTCACAGATTTACTTGCCCTTTTACTGTTCTTGCTATTGATATGAAGATGTTCAATAAAGATCATCAACTAACCAAATTCATGTTGGTTAAGTAAATGTGATTGTTGCTGAAGTTAAGCTGAAATTTTGCTGGCTGATTTAATTTTAAGTAGAATGTTTCTTTGCTGTGATGACCTGATTTCTGCAGCCGACATCTTTGCTACTTTTTCTCAAATATTTTTCATTTCTTTTTTTGGTCTTTGGTTTTGGAAATTTTGCCAACTCTTGTTTTAGAAACTTGTGTAGTGCTGTTTTTTAAAGTAGCTCCCTCTTTATACGTAAACTATGAGTTGATGTGTTCAAATTTCTAATGATGGCGCTATGCTTGAAAACATTAGAATTTCTAAGCGATTTCTTAAAAGGAAAACAGAGAAAAGAATTGAAGTATTCATCTTATTAATTACCGTATTATACAGGGTGGTTCATTAGGTAGTAAAAGTTCACACATTTCCAACGTTTTTATCAAATAAACAAAAAAAGTGGGTGCACAATGTTTGGTAATGATGACGGTGTCGTATCACTAACTTTGATAAAACACCAAATTAAAAAAGAATTGCATATAAAGTGTTAAGATGTTAATTGGTTATGAAAAACATGCCCACTACAATTTCTATACCGGTAGTAATTTATATTTTGTTTCGATAGTGTTGTACACGATTTACACTCCTTGTTTTCGTTCGTAACTAGCAATTACATATTTATTTTCAAGTTATTAGATTCCAGTATTAAAAGTTAGAAAAAAACTTACCAAAATACTAAATTTTGTTTGTTTACAAACGACGTCATCTTGCTCTCTTCGTAGCCTTGAAAATTCGAGATATTGCTTCCAGTATCACACACAACAATCGTTGTTTTAATATATTATACTGTATGTTAATTGCATATTAATATATGATTTTATGTTAATTAAATACTTATAATTACGTTTTTGAACTTCTCCATTTGATGACACAAATCACAGCCACTTAAGTTTATAAAGTACATGTACGTGTATGAGCGAAATGTCTACCCCTGTAGTCTTTCCTTTTACGGGTTAGGGATGAAACAAGTCATCAAAATTTATGCACTTTGAGACACAGACACACTCCATTATTAACTATGAAATCATTTAAATTATTGTGATACACTTACTGAAGTTATATTAAAACATAATTGATTAAATTATATTCAGATTCTTTCATCCACTGTCAAAGTCTTTTAGTCGCTGCTTTACGTAATACACCCCTTCATCGTTCTACCCTTCACTGTCAAATATTAGTTGCCACCTATGCTAGGAATGCATAGTTTTATGAGTGTCATATCAAATTCTATACATTTTACATAACATTCACTTTGTCTAGAACTCTATTAATTTTGTGTAAATCCTATATTTTCGATGTTTTTGTTCGATGACACATGTACTGTACTTGCAGTAGCTGCTTGAATCAGCGAATTCTCCATCGCCATTATACAATCTTTTACTGGTTTGGAATATTACGCATACCAGTATCCAATATTCACGATATGTACATTACATTATTGTAATAAAATATACAAAAACATTACAACACTTACTGAAGTTATAGATGACACCACACAATTTAAAAAATTATGTTTAGATTCTTCCATCGCTCATCGACGTTTCTTCGTCCACTGCTTATCGTGCCAGTCACGGCATCGCAAACACGCATTTATCGTGCTTTCTTTTGCCGTCAAAAAGTCAGTTGATCAACCGCGCACTAGTACTGACCAACATTATTTTGGGGTAATTTTACCGCCAAATTGCTTACAGCCAATCAGAGAGAGGGACAAAAAATTTTGTAAACAATCTACGTCATGTCACATGATGAGCATTTTGTTCCGTAACGCATATGACGTCATATAGAAATTGAAAAAATTCAGTTTTTATTCAATAAAAAATTAATTTATTAATTTTAAAAGGTGAAAATAGTCTGATAAATGTTTTTTATTGTTTTTCATAGGTTATATGCGATTTGCAAGCTTAAAAATAAATTTTAAAATTTTTTATGCTTTTTAAGTCAATAACATATCAGCGGATATATGAACTTGATATTACATTGCAACTTTAGTAGAAAAGTTTTTAAAAAGTAATTCAAAAGTGCTAAAAACGCTTGCAAACTGCATTCCAGCTATTAAAAACATTAAAACAAACTTATTTACACAACTTCCATTAAAATTAATCAATTTGAACAATTTTTATTTGATTTTTTAAGTCACCGTGAAATTTACTGCCGTCACTGTTCAACACAAGTTCGGCATACTTTCTCTGCAAACTCCGTACTCTGTGATTCATAAGGTTTTGGCGGTAAATAAAAACACGCCAAGTAAAACTAAATATTTGTCTAATTTCAATAGGCATTTAAATGCACTACGCTCAATATATAATGGCTATAATTGTTAACCTTCTTCTTAACCCCTTACTAATAGCTTTCTTACATAACTTTACTTTTAAGAAAGGCCAACTTAGACTAAATAAAAACTATACTAATTGTATAGAGATAGCATATTGTTAGCTATTTTATGTTGGCTAAAATATACTTTATAGAAAAATCGTTAAGGAAGAGGTGTACAATGGTGATTGCCTATTAAATAGGGTTTTTACATGTAGTGAATATGCATGTTAAATACCAGTTGCCACGTTATCTAGGATTATGTTATTTTAGCCATTTCAGATCTTCATCACGACGAGTTCATTATTAATTGGGATTTAAGGGGGGATCGTAGTCGTCTAGTAAAATTGGCTAAAAAAAGGGCCTAATAAAGGGGGCTTATACACTATTGCATTAAGTAAAGAAAGCATTAGTTGCCACGTATACTAGACTATAACATAAACTCCCTTAGTGTGTTTTACTGCAGTAGCCTAGTTGAATTGGTTTTAATCCAGTCAGCTAGGACGTCGATTTTAAAAGAAAACATCACAACTTTATTTTACGTCAGATATTAAGAAACGAGATTAATCTTAATTGAAAGCAATGCAATTTCGTCTCTTTTCTTTAAAGAACAAAATTACAATAAAGAAATGAGACAAATTGACATTGAAACCAATGCAATTTTGTCTCGTTACTTTTATTGGCGAATAAAATGACTGAAGTACCGAGTTTTTCCTATGATGCCGATAATATGCATTAGCATACAATTACAAATTTAATGTTTTATAAATTTTAGTGTTTAGGTAAATTAAAAAAATAAATAAATTTAATTACTAATCGACTTCACCAATAATCATAATAGTGTGGAGTTGTTGCTAGTACATTCAAATAAAGCAAAAAACACGATACAAAACAATTACGTAATAAACTGCTTAATAATACTCACAATGTTACATTAACATATATCAATAGTGGCGCTGCCATAGGTAATTAATGATTTGTATAGATGACAGTATTAGCTAATACCATCTAAACAAATGAATTTAAGTTAAAACGTTTTATAGAATTAAGAGTTTTACTGGGTTTAAACTTTAAATGGCGATGTGACGGCGGATAATTTGATTATGAATTGTAATTTAGTAACAATTACAATAAAAATTCAATGAACTATGATATGTTAGAACTTCCTTTTGATAAGTTAGTGCTCTCTTAAGTGTGTGCCAACCTTCTTATGAGGATTACGTGAAATGTGTCTAATAAGCGGCAGGAAACGTTGATCAACATTAATTGTTGGCTATAGCAATTAGTAGCCCAGCAAAAAGTGCATAAACAGACATACTTGACCATAATTGTTTTTTTTTTATAATTTTGTGATACATCAATTTAGTATTAAATTTTAATTACGCGAAAACTGTGAAGTGAAAGTTGTGCGGGACATTTACGGGTAAAGGATGTGCACACAGCGAGAAAGATTAAGCAGAGACACCGTGGATAAACATAGTATGACCGATTACAAGGTAGGAATCGATCATTATTTTTATTAAAATAGCTATAAGAATTATATTAAATTATTAGAGCTATTGATCATAATTATTCTGTGTTGTCTAATATCGATACAATGTACAGTATAAAGAAATAGTAAAGTACCATTATGGAATTATTAGCATAGGGGCTTATGCGAAAAACTGAATACATAAGCTTAACATTAGCTGCCACGTCTATTAGGCTGACGTAAACTTGTTTTAAAACTGTATTAAAGCATGGACTTCTACTTCTATGGTAGAAAACGACGGTCTGAACACTTCGAAGCATTCAGAAATCTTCACTCTATAATTCATTAACGGTTCGTTATGAGCGCCATCTTTGAGCCTTTAAGTAAATTAATATAGTAAATGCGAATTTACTCAATAACTCATAGAGGGCGTCCGTAAAGAATAGTGATGAACATTTAGAAGATAATTTATGAAAACTTCAAAAATGTGCAGGATTTATTAAAAAAAGTTCATGCAATTGGTTGACTTGTAAAGGTGATTGTAAACATCGAGCATAACGATAGTATCGATGCCGATTTTGGATTATATCGGATATTGTGATAGTAACAGCTGATTTTAACAAGAAAGAGCTTATGAAGATAAAACGCCAATAAAGAAACGAGACTAAATCTTATAACAGTTAGCAGATGGCATTAATGTTTCATCACTTATACTGTATCTTTAAAATAGGTGTCATGAGTCATAATAAACACTGTATATCTAATAATGTATATTTATAGTACAGTATTTGCTCACAATCATGATTCATGATAGACTTATCTGCAAGACTATGTGCAGTACTCAGATAAGAGAAGTTATTTTGTATGAGGTAATCGAAGAGACAAGTTCAGACAACTACCAGTTTCTGGATTAATTTACCATTGTGAATAATTGTATCAAAATCCAGTGCAACTAAGCAACTTCAATGAGAAGTATTTCTGGTGAATTTCGGTTTCAAAACGTGTTTCAGTGCTGTGTAGACGCGTTTAACATCGACAAGGTCACCACGACATTTACACTGAATTTTAAAATTTCTGGAGAATCAGGAAAAGTTTATAAAATCTAAAAAGAAATACGTGTACTGGCTCATATTGGTGTGTTTTGTCGGGTGATTTTAGGAGTATTCTTCGTTAAGTTTTGAAATAGTTTAAACACGCGAGGTCGGGTCTGATTTTCCTACCGCATCAGTTACGAACGTACACGGCTAGGAGTTTTTCAGTGTTTACGTGCTTATCGATGGCTTATCACTCAACAGCTCAGTATAATATGGCTGTTAAATGTAAGGGTGTGAAAGTTACTGTATAAAACTTGTACGTCCTTGAAAATTAATCTAAAGGAAATCTATTTTAATGTGTTATGGGTTGTATCTATTTAAAAAACGTCAGCATTTGAAGATGTTAAATTCACCAATAAAAGTTAACGGTAGGAAATTCAATAGTGGGAAGTGCAAAAAATTAGACAACTACAGTTTAAATTATGTAAACTAAAGAACTAAAGTCTGCTTTACACTGAAAGGAGACTTTCTTAAAGATGTTTATAAAATTTCTTAATTGTTTAAACGGTGATGTCTAATCAGCACTGTCTTGAGAAAGTTATAGAAAAAGTAATTTTTTTACTTTGTAGTTCTTACTTTTGATCATGGAAACAACTAAATTCGACGAGAAAAAACAATCAGTTCAAAACATCTGTTTGGAGGAAGTTATTAAAGCTGATCTGAATTTTTTACATGCTAATGGATCCACTGCCGAAGCATTTGGTGCCTCTCTGGACAATATTTGCAACATAATCAATGACAACAAAGCCGCTGTAGCTGTGCAGATCAAATTTTATGGTAAAAACTGTAACCCAAATTCAATTATGACAGAAAAGTTTCATAATTCACTTAAAACCATGAGTAGTTTAACATTTTTTGATGTTATTAATGGAAGTCGCTTTTCAATTGATGAACAGAATATCATTAATTTATTTAACGGAGTTGGAAGTTGTTTAATTATTCAGTGTTCGTGTTCGAAAACATTTATTTACTATAAAGATATTAATGATGAAGTGGTTGCGAAAATCGATTTATATTCAGGCTGTAGTTCTGTGAACTTATTCAAAAAATTAATAACCGGAGAAATTCAATTAAGTTTAATAGTTGATTTCGTAAAATTGAATTTGTTTGGCCAATTCACAATCAGTCAAGAACAAACCAACATTTCTAGTCAGATTATTTCTAACCAAAGAAATTTGTTAAATGTACAGTTTAGTGAATTGTCTCTTTTGGGACTAATGTACTTTTGTATTCAACATAATGTTTTAGCCTTTAAATATTTGTTAGTTATTTATACAAAACATAAATACAAATCAATTACATGTTCAAATTTGTTTGCAGTCAATGGCGTGATAACGGGTGATCATTTAATATTGAAGTGTATTTGCAGTGCTTTAAAAAAATGTTTCATCAAAGCAGCTGTGTATTCTGATGAGCAGAATACTATGTTGTTGTTGCTTTTAAAAGCGGATTTTGAATTTCCAAAGCCGTTTTCATTGAATAAAATAGACGACAATGTCAGGCAGTTTATCAACTGCAGAAACGAACTCCACGCATTTATTGCAATTGGAAGTACCAAGTGTTTGAATCACATTACAACTTTAGAAAACTCAAAATTTTATTTAAATTCTGCAAACAAATCTGCACTTCGCACTGCAATTGAATGCAAGCAGTATGAAATCTATGAGCTTCTCAAAGCAAAACAATTACAATTTAAAGACAAAATGGAGGAGAGCATCATTCTTGATATGACAGTAGATGAAAAAGAGAAACTGAAGCAAGCAATTGCTAAACTTTTTCCAAAATTACCAAAGTCATCAGTTTATTATTTGCTTTCAAAGTCTCAAAAATCAGAAGGCGTTGTTGATGATGACACTGTAGCTACTTTTGAAGGTTATTATAAAGCATTGCTTGAATATGATTATGTCAACATTTTGTTTTCAGTCATTGAAAATTGTGATTATTTGAAGATCATTTATGATTACAATAGTGAAAGTGTATGTAGAATAAACCCTGTAGTTAGTAATAAAGCGAAAGGAGCTACATGCACTTCTGAAGGAATAATTTACATTGGGGCAAAAGTTGAAGATGAAAAATTATTAGGAACTATTGTCCATGAATTGACACATTTAGCAATGAATATTGTTTTCGAAAATGATT
This sequence comes from Helicorthomorpha holstii, assembly GCA_013389785.1. Taxonomy (NCBI): domain Eukaryota; kingdom Metazoa; phylum Arthropoda; class Diplopoda; order Polydesmida; family Paradoxosomatidae; genus Helicorthomorpha; species Helicorthomorpha holstii. The sequence goes on along the minus strand of JAAFCF010007112.1, from coordinate 5,939,765 downwards.
GCAATCCTTATACAAAATCAGATACTGATACTGCACAGACATTTGCATCAATAGTTAACAATTTGCACGATAAATGGAAAAGTAGTCAGTTGGATGAAACATTAGCTGGAGCATTTGAAAATTATGCTGAATGTCATTGGCCAAGAGAGCTGATTGCTCGAGTGCCTCAAATGTTAGTTAAACATGAAAATAATGTCGACAAATTAGCAAATCAAGTTGCTGAATTGTACGAATTCTATAAAGAAACTGTTTTATCTGAATGTAAAAAATTCGATGCACAAAGTTATTCCCTTAAAATCAGAAATTCAATTTCTTCTCTAAATAGTTATTCAGGTATTGTAAATTCCATTAAGGAATTAAACATTGTGTTTACTGATGCTATGAACATTAGTGCATTGTTTGATGAAAAGAAGATGATGATTTTGAAAACTTTTTCTACTTTATTAACTCTGGCACATATTTGCCAAAGTTTGAACTTAATAAATTCTGAATTTTTGATGTTTAGTTATGCTAGATTTAGAGCGAATATTAGGGAAATAAAAGAAGCATTGAAATATCCAGTTTGTAATGTTGTTGTAGTAGAAGTTACAAATAAGATCGACTTGTGTGATGATAGCTTGGACAAGATACGTACATTTCTTTGCGAAAACCCATCTAAGAAAGTTATCTTGGTTGATATTGATAATTATTGTGAAGATTGGTTTAAGGAAAGTAAAAGCATCAGTGTTAAGATGTTTTTCAAAAAGCATGTTGTTCAGCACACTATGCAGAATTACACATTATATGAATTAAATGATAATTCAAGACAAAATGTACTCAACAGCAAAATTTTATTTCAGAATAATCTTGTGTTGCTGAAAGATTTAATTGATGGAAAATGTGAAGTTTGTTTAAAATTAATTGATGCTAAAACTCTGACTAAACTAATCTTACAGGAAAGTGTTGTCATTGGAAAAAAGCCCAAATTATCTACGAGTTTTAAAGAATTTTACATTAAACGGTCTTTCAAGTGTGAAAAGACTTTTTCAACGTTTACTGAGGCTGAATTGGTAAATAATATCAATGAATTTCCCATTGTATTAATCAGTGATGCAGCTGGAATGGGAAAATCAAGTCTTCTATGTAGCATGACTGATCAAATTAAAGGCTATTGGTTAATTAGAGTCAATTTGAACAATTACACTGGCATTTTAAACGCACATAAGCTTAAAGATCGAGCTTTCATTTCAAGCGAATTTATTGTTGACACTTTTTTAAGTAGCTTTGAGGACACTAATTTGCCGACAAAATTTGAAAGAAATTTACTTTTACATTGTATTGAAGGTAGTGATTGTAATACAATAAAGGTAATTTTTATGTTTGATGGATTTGATGAAATTAATCCTAACTATGCAGCCATTGTTCAGCATTTAGTAAATGAAACCGTGGAAGCAAAAGTTAAGCAAATTTGGATAACAACCAGACCACAATGTAAAACAATGCTAGAAACAAATCTTCAATGCAGAACATTAGTAATCAATCCATTGAATGAAGAAAATCAAGTAGATTATTTAGTTAATTTTTGGAAAAACAATCAAATCACTGACAAAGACGATTTTAACTTGTATGAGTTTGCCATGAAAATGTTGCGAACAATTTCCACTGGAAAATATAAGTTGTTAGAAAATCCATTACTGTTAATGATGTTTGCAGAAGCATCATTAGATCAATGTAAATCAATTTCACAATCGTCCGAAATTGTATTAAACATACGAGTCGATTTCCAGAGATTTTTAAAACTGACGGATTTGTATACGAATTTTATAAGTAAGAAATTTGAAGTTTATCAAGGTGACAAATTGCAGTTAGATATTACTAAAGTTGGAGCTAAAGAACTTTTTCCAACTGATAAATTGTACAAAATTCACCAAAGAGAAGCTCTAAAGCTTTATTTCTCCCAAAGTGAAATTGAAATTTTATTAAATTCTCAAACTAAACATAAAATTAATTTTAAACACATTGAAGCTTTTGGAATTATTAAAAGTATTTCAAGTGATGAGCCGGTTTTTGTTCATTTGACATTTGCTGAGTATTTTGTATCTACATTTTTAGCTAATAAAACATTACAACAACCAATCACAAAAGAAATAACAGAAATACTGCTTGACTCGGTTTTTCAGAGAATGAATTTTAAAATGATCAGAACTTTTTTAAATGAAATATTACAGAAAACTACCACAAGAATTGATGAGATGAGTGAATTTGTTAATGTGTGGCGGAAATGCTCTACTGGATCTTTAAATCCAATAACTGTTTCTTTAGAAAATGACAACGATCAAATTATTGAAATTCTTTGTTCATGTTTTAAAACGGCAAAATCAATGAATGAAATGCCAGTTCAAGTATTCACCACTGGTGATAGCTTGTTACATTTAGCTGTTAGAAATCGCAACGAACGATTAATGAGGATATTAATTGAAGATTATAAAGTAAACGTAGAGATTAAAGATTATGACGGCGATACACCTTTACATAACGCGGCTATGCTTGGCAATAAAGATATAATACATATGCTAATTTCTAAATATGAAGCGAATATAAATGCAATTAACAGTAAAACAGGAAAAACCGCATTACATTTAGCTGCTAATTATAACAGTAAAGAAGTTATTAAATTGTTAATTGATTATGGAGCAAAACTTGATGTCGTTGATTATGATGGCAAAACTGTGTTACACTATGCGATAATTTACAATAACAAGGAAGTTATTAAAATGTTAATTGCAGATTATGAAGCAAATATAAATGCAGTTGACATGGATGGTAAAGGTCTGTTAGATTACGCTGCCGAAAGTAATAGCCAAGAAGTAATTAAAATGTTAATTGATGATTATAGAGCAAATGTCAATGCAGCTTCTACTAATGGCCAAACTCCATTACATAGGGCTGTGTCTAAAAATAGCAAAGAAGTAATAAAACTATTAGTTGATGTTTATAAAGCTAATGTAAATGCAGTCGATCAAAATGGGCAAACTTTATTACATATGGCTATGGGATCCAATAACATTGAGGTTATTAAAATGTTAATTGATAGTTATGAAGCAAATGTTAATGCAGTTGATAAATGTTTATGTACGCCATTACATTTGGCTGCTAAAGAAAGCACCAATGAAGTAATTAAACTGTTAATTAACGACTATGGAGCAAATGTAAATGCAGTTGATATTGATGGCATTACACCATTGCATTGGATTGCTCAAAGATGTAGCAAAAACATGATGCAATTCTTAATTAAAAAAGGAGCAAATGCAAATGTTGTCGATAACTATGGGATTACGCTATTACATATGGCGGTTAAAATAAATAGCAAAGAAGTAATTAAAATGTTAATTGATAATTATGGTGCAGATGTAAATGCAGTAGACACTGATGGCAATACACCATTACATATTTCTGCTAGAAGAAATGACTTCGAGATAAACCAACTGTTAATTGATGACTATGGAGCAAATGTAAATGCAGTTAACAATAATGGCAGTACACCATTTCATTGGATTGCTAAAATCAACCGCGAAAAGGTTATTCAACTTGCTATTAATAAAGGAGCAAATGTAAATGCAGTGGATAAGTCTGGAACTACACCATTGCACTTAGCAGCTGAGAGTTATTCTGTGGAAACAATTAAACCATTAATTGATTCCGGTGCAAATGTGAATGCAGCTGATAAGTTTGGAACTACACCATTACACGTAGCAGCTGAGCGATATACTGTAGAAACAATTACAATATTAATTAATTCTGGTGCAAGTGTGAATGCAGCTGAAAAGTCTGGAACTACCCCATTGCACATAGCAGCTCAGCAATATAATGAAGAAGTATTTAAAACGTTGATCGATTCTGGTGCAAATGTGAATGCAGTTGATGAATTTGGTAATACGCCATTGCACTTAGCAGCTGAGAGACATAGTGAAGGAGCAATTAAAACATTAATTAATTCTGGTGCAAATGTGAATGCAGTTGATAATGACTATACTACGCCATTACACATAGCTTCTGATCGATGTAATAAAGAAATAATTAAAATGTTGATTGATAATGGAGCAAATGTAACTGCAATCGATAATGCATTTCATAGCATACCATTGCATTGGGCTGCTGAAGCCAATAGCATTGAAGTAATTAAATTGTTAGTTGATTGTCAAGAAAATGTAAATGCAGTTGATAGTAGTGGCAATACACCATTACATTTAGCTGCTGGTCGAAATAGAAAAGAAGTAATTAAAGTTTTACTTGATTTGGGAGCAAATGTAAATGCGCTTGATAAAGATGGCTGTTCACCGTTACATTTAGCTGCTGGTAGAAATAGTCAAGATGTAAATAAACTGCTGGTTGATTCCGGAGCCAAAATTAATTCAACTGAAACTAAATTTGGGAGTACACCATTACATTGGGCTGTTGATTCCAATAATAGTACCAAAATAATTAAAATGTTTGTTGAAGATTGTGAAGCAAATGTAAATGCAGTAGATTATGGCGGCAGTACACCATTACACTTAGCTTCTAAACGAGATAATAATGAAGTAGTTAAAGTGTTAGTCGATCATGGAGCCAATGTAAATGCAGTCGATACTGAATATGGTGCCACACCATTACATTGGGCGGTTCAAGTCAGTTACATCGAAGTTATTAAACTGTTAATTAGTAGTGGATCAAATGTAGATGTATTTGATAACGATGGTAGTACACCATTACATTTAGCTGCTGAACGAGGAAGTGAAGATGTAATTAAATTGTTAGTCAAACATGGAGCCGATATAAATGCAGTTGATACTAAATATAATGGAACACCATTACATTGTGCTGCTGAAGCTAAACGTTTTTCAGTAATTAAACTTTTAATTGATTGTGGAGCAAATGTAAATGCAGTTGATAGTAGTGGCAATACACCATTACATTTAGCTGCTGGTCGAAATAGTAAAGAAGTAAATAAACTGCTGATTGATTCTGGAGCCAATGTCAATTCAGTTGAAACTAAATATGGGGGAACACCATTACATTGGTCTGTTGAATCTAAAAATATTGAAATAGTTAAATTGTTAATTGATTGTGGAGCAGACGTGAATGCAATCGATACTAAATATGGTTTTACACCATTACACGTAGCTGTTGAACAAAATAGTAAAGAAATAATTGAAATGTTAATTAAACATAAAGCAAATGTCAGTGCAGTTGATAATAAAGGCAAAACACCATTAGATTTAGTTAACAGTGATAATATAGAAGTGATAGAAATGTTAACTGGTACTGGTAGTGGAATAAAATAATGTAAAATACTTTTTATCTTGTTAATATAGTTATACACTTGTACTTTGACTTGCTCATAGAATACTTGGTTAACCGTTTGACCTCTGTACTAATTTTCTGAGACGTTTAAAATCATTTCTGTTAGTTTTGAGTAAACGTTTGTTTAACTTTATTATAAACAATCATGTAATTTGAATTTTATTTTATTCAATTTTGGCAATTAAAATGCTACAGCAATTCAAATAACACATACTGGATTGTAAATAAATTGATCACTTTATGTATTTAATAAAATTGATAATTGTATTTTAATATTTTATATTTTTATAAATAAAATTGTTAAAAATACAGATAGATCTGTCAAATAGCCTCAATAAATACATTAAGTTAAATTTAGCGAAAGGTTTTAACATTTGCACTTATAGAATTGGCTGCACCTGTACCTTTAGTTTCAAAAATAAACAAAAATCTATCTTATTAAAAGACAAGCATGATTTTTTTCCAACAGCATAGCTCCTGAAAGGCTAATCGTAGAAATATGGTTAAGGGCTTATTTTATTCAGTTCATCGTGTAGGAGTGCCTTTTGAAGGTCTCATTATTTCATTTACAACCCAAAAATAAATATTGGCCATCAAAGTGGCGTTTTTGGCCCATAGACTTTTGCTGGGTTAGGTTAAAAAGTTGGATTAAGTTGGGTTAAAAAAGTAGGGTTAGGTTGAAAATGTTTGGTTAGGTTGGGTTGAAAATGTTGGGTTAGGTTGGGTTGAAAATGTTGGGTTAGGTTGGGTTATAAAGTTGGGTTAGGTTGAAAAAGTTGGGTTAGGTTAGGTTAAAAAGTTGGGTTAGGTTAGGTTAAAAAGTTGGATTAAGTTGGGTTAGGTTGAAAAAGTTGGGTTAGGTTGAAAAAGTTGGGTTAGGTTAATCCAAAAAAGTTGGATTAAGTTGGGTTAAAAAAGTTGGTATAAAAAAAGTTGGATGAAGTTGGGTTAAAAATGTTGGGTTAGATTGGGTTAAAAAAGTTGGGCTAGGTTGGGTTAAAAAAGTTGGGTTAGGTTGGGTTAAAAAAGTTGGGCTAGGTTGGGTTAAAAAAGTTGGGTTAGGTTGGGTTAAAAAAGTTGGGTTAGGTTGGGTTAAAAAGTTGGGTTAGGTTAAAAATGTTGGGTTAGGTTAGGTTAAAAATGTTGGGTTAGGTTGGGTTAAAAATGTTGG
>JAAFCF010007112.1:5890828-5905645 GCA_013389785.1 Helicorthomorpha holstii | reverse complement strand
TGTTTCATAAATAACAATGTGACATTTACTGCAAATCTTGTTTTTTTTAATGCTTTGAGCTACAGTAATTCAATGAAATTTTTTTGTCCAAAATGCTAAATCGACATTTTAGTATTTGTTGTATTATCAGTCGGTTATAACCCTGTCGATAATATAGTATTTTTACAGTATATGGTATATAAGAAGCCAAGAGCAGAACAGTTCAGAAAGAAAATCTGTTTAACTTTAAAATGAAATTAATTTTGATTCTGTCTACAATAATTTCATTTACTAGTCTTGGAATTTCCTGTCCAAGTGGTGGAACCAATAGTATGACTTACTACATAGTAATTAATTAAACTTTTGCTTTAAAATGTCACGTTATGAATTTAAAAGGTTTTGGAGAATCATCATGTGAATCGACCGACTATCTTCAACGACATGGCTATGTTTTGCTTGGGAGCCAGTATTACTATTTTAGCACGGAAGCCACATCTTGGCATCAAGCTAGATTGTTTTGTCAAAGAAACGGAACTATGTTGGCCCGTCCAATGAGTAAAATGGAAAATGATTACATAAAGACCTACCTAATAGCCAACTATATGACTGCAGAAGGTAATAGACACGTCTCACATGCCATAGTCTTTACGCAATTATTGTAGAGTATGAATTGGGTTTCAAAGTACATGTAACTTATTAATAATTTCTAAATTTAGAGTGGTGGATTGGTGCTTCAGACATATTTGAAGAGGGTAAATGGGTGTGGATAAATAGCTACCTTTTGTTGGATTACACAGATTGGGACACAAATCAGCCGGACAATTTTCTAAATGGTCAAGATTGTTTATGTTACAGGAAAGTGCTTCAATGGAGATGGGACGATAATAAGTGCGATGTACCAATGAACTTCATATGTCAAGCTGATCCTTCAACTTTCAAACGTTGTTCTTAAATTAATTGCAAAAAATGTGAAATACTTGTGAGAAACTAATGAGAGTTGGTTTCAGGATGTAAAAATAAAATAAAAATTCAGGTTATTATATACAGAAAAAGCTCCTTGCATCCGAAACATCTTTTTGTAAAGTTTAAAAAAAATAAAATGTAAAAAACATTATTCATGTTTTATGATTTCCGTTGTGACATTTAAGTTACTGCAAAGTTTGCGTATTTTTGATGTTTCAGTGATGATAAATCATTAAAGGTTATTTTGTACTTTATGCTAAATCAACATTTTAACATTTACTGCGCAATATTATGGTTAATTTTCCATCACTTGACTTCAACTATTGATAATTTTAGTATAAATAAATATTCATGAGCTGAATACTGAAAACGGTTCAACTAGATTGAAAATGAGAATGCTTTTGACACTGTTGGCGATAACGACATTCATTGGTCTTGGACTTCCTTGTCCACATAAGGAAACCACAAGTAATCATAACTTATTTGTAATTATTATATCTCATTTTCTAATTTTTGATTGTTAAATATTGCATTATGAACATAAAAAGATTTTTGCGACTCAGAATGTGATTCAACTGCCTATCTTCAACGACATGGCTATGTTTTGCTTGGGAGCCACTATTACTATTTTAGCACAGAAGCGACCACTTGGCATGAAGCAAGGTTGTTTTGTCAGAGAAACGGAACTCAACTAGCCCGTCCAATGAGTAAAACAGAAAACGATTACTTGAAGACCTACCTATCAGCCAATTTTCCAGCTGTTGATGGTAAAGTAACTTATTTCGAGTTCAAATTTTAAGTAAATAATCTGCTCACAGTGTATTTAATTTTTACTATATTTATTTTGATTGATGTTCAATGATAGTATTAAATATGTATCAATTTAATTTGAAATTAGGATGGTTTATCGGTGCTAGTGACATATTTGAAGAGAAGAGCTGGGTGTGGATAAATAGCTATTTATTATTGGATTACACAGACTGGGATGTAGATCAGCCAGATAATCTTGAAAATAATCAACACTGCTTGTCTTATAACAAATCTGGCCAATGGAAATGGTATGATTGGTGGTGTGATAGACCACTGAACTTTATTTGCCAAGGAGACCCTTCAACTTTCAAACTCTGTCCTTCAATGTAATTTATATAATAAATTTGGTATAAAATTATACATAAAAAAAATAAAATTAGGCTACAAATTAATACTGTAATGCAATACAAAACATTAAAAAATAAAGTACAGTATTTAAAAAACAATAATTAAAAAAATAGGTCATCTTATTTTACAAAGTCCCAAGTTAATGTGTAATATAATCGTTCATTTATCATCAAACTATCAATACAGTGGATTCTCGTTAACACGAAGTCGTCGGGACCGAGATTTTTCTTCGTGTTAACGAGAAAATGAAAAATATAATATACTGTATATGTCAAAATGACAATTTTTAGAGTAAATCATATTGAAAATTACTATTTACATCAAAATAAATACAAAATTTAATTTCAAAATATTATGCATTTTGAGCATATATATGCATAAATGCATTTAAAAAAAACCAATGCAGTTTTAAATTAATTTTATAAAAACAAATAAAAAATGTATTGATTTTTGTATTTTTGTTTTTATAAAACTTTTTTCTGTATTTTTGCCTAACTTTATTCTATAATTTTTCATTCAGAAAAAAAATTAATTCGTGTAAAGGGGGTTTTACTTCGTGTTAACGAACAGAACATATCTGTATATGGAAATGTCCATACTGTAGTTCGGGACCGCAATGTGGCTTCGTGTTAACGAGTGTTCGTGTTAACCAGAATCCACTGTACTTCGATTCTTTTAAATTATAACGATCTCATATAACATTTAAAGTCTAAGGTAAATTTAATTATCAAATAACACTTTATAATTATTTTTCAAGTATTTTGTTTTAGTATAAAAAGTTTACCAGATATGTGATTTACTTTATATTTGTTGAAGCTACTGTATCAAGCAATACAGTGCTGCAATAAAATACACAAAAAAGTTCAAAATGAAGCAAATTTTATTTTTGATCGCAACAATAGCATTCATTAATCAGGCAAATTGCAACGAAGACAAAGGTAATTTATATAAAATTGACCATTTAAGTTTCATATTTAATTTTGTTTTAATGTTTAAGAGCAAGTCAACCCGATTCCCGATCCATCTAATCCATTTGTAAAAAATGGTTACATCTGGCTAGGAAAGCATTATTACTATTTTAGCAAAGATACCAAAATATGGCATGATGCTATGGTTTATTGCCAAAATGACGGTGCTGAGTTGGCCTATCCACTAAATGCAGTAGAAAACAATTACCTAAAGATGTATATAAAATCCAATTTTCCAGCTGTTGAAAGTAATAACGAATAACCGACATTATAATTTAACTAGATTGTATTAATAAAAATGGTTTGTTAAATTTAGGATTTTTCTTTGGTGCCAACGACATATTTCATGAAGGTCAATGGAAATGGCAAACTACTAACATTCCAGTGGTTTACACTGATTGGGGAAGAAAACAGCCGGACAATCTTGGAAAAAAACAACACTGTGCCAGTTACAGGAAAGCCTATCAATATAGCTGGGACGACTATTATTGCCATCTAAAAATTAGATTCATTTGCCAGGCAAAACCTAAAGAAGTTGGCCCTTAAATAAAGTTAAAACTTGAATTTAAAATGTAACATTTTAAAAAAAATTAAACTAAAAAATATAATAAAAAAAGTTTAATTTTAGTTTTGCGTTCAATTCAGTAAATTACGTGCTAAATATTTAAACTATTGAGTTACACCAGTATTATAATAAATCGATACATCATCAAAATAACATTTAAGAATTAAGTTTTTATCCCTATATTCAATTCAAATTCCACACTTCCTAAAACAAAACTGAGAACAATTTGCTTTTTCTCTCACATTTTCGCAAATATACAGTATAATTGAGCGTTGAAAATTCCAAAAACAATATTAGCAACACATATTGCCAGCAAAAACTAACAATTAACAATAATTACCATAAAGTAAACATTATGTCACACCATCAGAATTATTATACAACTGGAAATCCCAACTTTATTGCAGTATACAAAAGCAATGAGCAAACCAAATAAACTAAGTTATTAGGTTAATTTCTATTTTAAAGTAAAACATCTAAATTAAAAATAAAATTGGAATTGTTTTTCTTTGCAAAGATGGCAATTATGCAAAAAGTCCATAGCTTTGGTTGTGGAACCAAACATGAATACATAAAGACTTATCTAGAGGCCAACTTCCTAAATACCGTGAAATCTGGTAATGTACATAATACATGTAGTGTGTTATATCAATAGTCACTATCAAGTTTTGAAATTTCTATGTCTTTCCAATGCAATTTGAATTCCATTACTTCCCATTTGCTCCAATTAATTTTGAAACTTGACATAAACTTAAGATTGGTAATTGTTGATTAGTTATTAAGAAATTTTTAAATTAGGTTAGTGGTGGATTGGTGGTTCTGACATAGTTCAAGAGAAAATCTGGGTATGGTTAAACAACAGCCCATTGACTTACACTGATTGGGGATCTAATCAGCCGGGCAAAGCTCGAAATAATCTTGGAAGTGTTAAACACTGTTTATATTATAGGAAAGATTTTTAATGGAAATGGGATGATGGATGGTGTGAAGGACCACTAGCGAACTTCATTTGTCAAGCAAACCCTGTAACTTTCTCACTTTGTTATTAAATCAATTTCTAATTGTGAATAGCAATATGATAATATTGATATTTAAAAGAAATAAGATATTACAAGTCTGAAATTCATGTTTTGAATTATCATTAGTTATGGCGTAGATTATTTGCCATTGCTTTACGAAAACAAGAAAAGCAGTTACGGTTAAAAAATAGCACAAATTAGTCATAACAAGGGCCCATAATGTAAAGACAGACACAAAACATATTAGCAAACTATAAGACGTAATGATAAACATATTGTAAACACAAGCTCACGGTGTATTTCATTTTTATTGCATTTATTTTCTATGACGTTCAATTATAGTATTAAATCTGTGTAAATTGAATTTGAAATTAGGATGGTTTGTTAGTGCTACTGAAATATTTGAAAAGAAGAGCTGAGTATGGATTATGAGCTATTTATTATTAGATTACATAGTCTGGGATGTAAGTTAGATTAGCCAGATAATCTTGAAAATAATCAACACTGCTTGTCTGACAACAAATCTGGCCAATGGAAATGGTATGATTGGTGGTGTGATAGACCACTGAACTTTATTTAGCAAGGAGACCCTTCAACTTTTAAACTGTGTCCATTAATGTAACTATATAATAAATTTGGTGTAAAATTATACAATAAAAAAATAAAATTACGCTGTAATTCAATACTGTAATAAAACGTTTAAAAAAAATACTATATTTAAAAAACCATAATTAAAAAATAGGTCATCTTATCACTAATCAAGGTGTAATATAATAGTTAAGTTATCATCAAACTATCAATACAGTGGATTTTCGTTAACACAAAGTCGTCGGGACCAAGATTTTTCATCTTGTTACGGGAGTTTTGTTTTAACGAGATTTCGTGTTAACGAGAACATGAAAACTTTAATATACTGTATTGGCCAAAATGAGTCTAATTACTGTATAACCTTGTCAGTAATACTGAATTTCTACATTATATGGCATATAAAAAGCCAAGAGCAGAAAAGTTCAGAAGAAGATCTGTTTAACTTGAAAATGAAGTTCATTTTGGTCTTGTCGATAGTAATTTCATTTACTAGTCTTGCGATTTCCGGTCCAAATGATGGAAACAATAGTATGGCAATCATAACTTTATAGTAATTAAATAACTTTTGCGTTAAAATATATTATGAATATAAAAGGTTTTGATGGATGTGACACGGCCGACTATCTTCAACGACATGACTATGTTCTTCTTGGAAACAACTACTACTATTTTAGCACGGAAACCCTATCTTGGTCTGAAGCTAGATTATTTTGTCAAAGGAACGGAACAATGCTGGCCCGTCCAATGAGTAAAGTGGAAAATGATTACATAAAGACCTACATAATAGCCAACCAAATGTATGGCGATGGTAATGTACTCGATTCGATATTGTCAAGACTTATAATGTTAAGATGGTCATAGACACGTCCAATATACCATAGTCTTTAAGCAATTATTGTAGAAAATGAAATTTGTTTCAAAGTAACTTATTAATAATTTCTAAATGTAGAATGGTGGCTTGGTGCTTCAGACATATATGAAGAGGGTAAATGGGAATTTGTAAATAGCGACGTTTTGTTGGAATACACAGATTGGGACACAGATCAGCCGGACAATTTCGACGATGATCAAGATTGTTTATCTTACAGTAAAAACCTTAATTGGAAATGGGACGATGCTAAGTGTGATTTACTAATGAACTTCATCTGTGAAGCTGATTCTTCAACTTTCAAAATTTGTTCTTAAATTAATTGCAAAAATATGCAATAATTGTGAAAGTGTGAAATAATTATCCATTTATAATTAACTCTCAATAATGTATTTCAAAATTAATGCCAATCAATATTAACCGTACGTTACGGTGTGTTTGAAAAAGAGTTACGGAAACAATTCTGAATGGAAATACAACGATAGTCAAAATCATTAATAATGGATCACTTGAAAAATATTCTTGAAAATTGAAATAAATCTGAATCAACGACATTATTGGAAATTAAAAAATGCCTAACTGTTAATGGTTTAATTTGTTTAATAATTTCATATACAGTGGATTCTCGTTAACACGAAGTCAACGGAACCGAGATTTTTCTTCGTGTTAACGGGGTTTTGTGCTAACGAACACATGCAAAATCTAATATATATTGGTCAAACTGGCATTTTTTAAAGTCAAACTGGCATTTTTTAGAGCCAAAATGACATTTTTTAGAGTCAAACTGACATTTTTTAAAGACAAAATATTATGAAGTTATTTTTTCATAAAAACAAACAAAAAATGTATTGAATTTGTATTTGTTTTTATAAAAACATTAAAACTTATCAAAATTTTGATTTTCTCTACATTTTCGCCGACGATATATGAAATGTTTCATTTGGAGAAGCAAATTCAGTTCGTGATAACGGGGTTTTACTTCGTGTTAACGAACAAAAAATGTATGGGAAAGCCTATACTGTAGTTCGGGACCGCAATGTTGCTTCGTGTTAACGAGAAATTTGTGGTAACGGCGTTCGTGTTAACGAGAATTCACTGTAGTTCAATAATTTGTTTCATAATTTCATATAATATTTAGTAATTTGTTAATTTTTCAATTTAAAATAATATTTTTATTGGTTTTTTTGCATTGTGTTTTCATCCAAGTCACAATCTACATTATTAACTTTAAATTACTGTATGCCTGGCAAATCTGCTTATTTTTAATGCCTTGAGCTAATCTAATTAAATATGTTAATTCGTCCTACATGCTAAATCATATTGCATTTTACCATAATATATTTTTAACAAAACAGTATACAATAATATTATGGACAATTACAACACTGTCCATAATATTTCTATGTAAGAAGCCATGAACAAAATCATTATTTTAAAAATTCAGAAACAACTGATTAACTTAAAAATTAGTTTAAAATAATAAACAAAGTAATACTTCCCTTGTGTTGATTATGAAAGTGACCTAAACTAATGACTGATGTAAAATCAGCCAGATAATCTTGAAAATAATCAACACTGACAACAAATCTGGCCAATGGAAATGGTATGATTGGTGGTGTGATAGACCTCTAAACTTTAATTAGCAAGGAGACCCTTCAACTTTCAAACTTTGTCCTTCAATTTAAGTATATAATCAATTTGGTGTAAAATTATACATAAAAAAATAAAATTACGCTACAAATTAATACTGCAATGCACTATAAAACGTTAAAAAATAAAGTACTATATTTAAAGAATAATAATTAATCATCTTATTTTACAAAGTCCCAAGATAATGTGTAATATAATCGTTAATTTATCATCACACTATCAATACAGTGAATTCTCGTTAACACGAAGTCTTTGGGACCGAGGTTTTTCTTCGTGTTAACGGGGATTTGTGTTAACAAGAAAATCATAATAGAAACAAAGATTTTTTTCTGTATTTTTGCCTAAGTTTTACAATATACAATTTTTCATTTAAAAAAAAATCAGTTTGTCTAAAGGAAGTTTTACTTCGTGTTAACGAACATAACATATCTGTATATGGAAATGTCCATACTGTAGTTCGGGACCGCAATGTGGCTTCGTGTTAACGAGTATTCGTGTTAACGAGAATCCACTGTACTTCGATTCTCTTAAGTTATAACGATCTCATATAACATTTAAAGTCTAAGGTAAATTCAATATCAAATAACACTTTATAATTATTTTTCAAGTAATTTTTTTTTGTATCTAGTGTTTTTGAGTATAAAAAGTTTACCAGATATGTGATTCACTTTATATGTCTTGAAGCTATCAAGAAATACAGTGCTGCAGAAAAAATATACCAAAAAAGTTGAAAATGAAGCAAATTTTATTTTTGATCGCAACAATTGCATTCATTAAGCAGGCATATTGCGATAATACAGTTAATACTACTAGTACTACTAGTGACAGTGAAAGCAACACAGGTAATTTATATAACATTGATCATTTATGTTTCATATTTAATTTTTGATTGCACCAATAGCATTCATAAAGCCGGCAAATTCCGATAATACAGCTAGTGAAAGCTTCGACGACAAAGGTAATTTATATAAAATTGACCATTTAAATTTCATATTTAATTTTGTTTTAATGTTTAAGAGCAAGTCTTTCCCAAATACGATCCATCTTATCATCTTCTAAGAAATGGCTACGTCTTGCTTGGAAAGCATTATTACTATTTTAGTCTAGATACTAAACCATGGCATGAAGCTCTGGTTTTTTGCCAAAGTAATGGTACTCGGCTGGCCTATCCACTAAATGACGTAGAAAACAATATCTTAAAAACATATATAAAAGCCAATTTTCCAATTCCTGAAGGTAATAACTAAATAAACTTCATTATAATTTGAAGAAATTGTATTAATAAAAAATGGTTTGATAAATTTAGGATTTTACTTTGGTGCCAACGACATATTTCAAGAAGGCCGATGGACATGGCTAAATACTGACATTCAAGTGGTTTACACTGATTGGGGAAATAATCAGCCGGACAATCTTGGAAAAATCCAACACTGTGCCAGTTACAAGAAAGCCTACCAATATAAATGGGATGACTGGTATTGCTATGAAAAACTAAGATTCATTTGCCAAGCAAATCTTAAAGAAGTTAGCCCTTGAAGAAGTTAAAACTTGAATTTAAAATGTAACAACATTTAAAAACAAATTAAACTAAGAAATATAATAAAAAAAGGTTTGATTTCAGTTTTGCGTTCAATACAGTAAATTATGTGTCAAATAATTAAACTATTGGGTTAAACCAGTATTATAATACTCGTTACAACCACTCAAAGCCTTAAATAGCAGTGCTTGACTATAGTTTGGAAACCAAACAAGGTCTTTGTGATTTAATTTCAATAAACATATTGTAAAAACAAGCTCAAAGTGTATTTAATTTTTACTATAGGTATTTTGTATGATAGTCAATTATAGTATTAGATAGACGTTAATTATAGCTATTTGTTATTGGATTACACAGACTGGGATGTAGATCAGCCAGATAATCTTGAAAGTAAACAACACTGTTTGTCTGACAACAAATCTGGCCAATGGAGATGGTGTAACAGATCACTGAACTTTATTTGTCAAGGAGACCCTTCAACTTTCAAACTTTGTCCTTCAATTTAATTATACAATCAATTTGGTGTAAATTATATACTAAAATAATAAAATTACGCTACAATCTAAAACTGCAATGTTCTATGAAACGTTAAAAACAAATAACTGTATTTGAAAAACAATTAAAAAATAGGTCATCTTATTTTACAAAGTTACAAGTCAATGTATAATATAATTGTTAAGTTATCATCATCAAATTATCAATTCTTCAATTCTCCTATAAAATTTAAAGTCTAACGTACGGTAAATTCAATTATCAAATAAAATTTTATAATTACTTTTCAATTATTTTTTTGAGTATAAAAAGTTTACCAGATATGTGATTTACTTTATATTTGTTGAATCTACTGTATCAAGCAATACAGTGCTGCAGTAAAATACACCAAAAAAAGTTGAAAATGAAGCAAATTTTATTTTTGATTGCAACAATAGCATTCATTAAGCTGGCAAATTGCAATAATGATACTATTACAGTTAATACAACTACTGAAAGCTACACCAACAAAGGTAATTTATATAAAATTGATCTTTTAAGTTTCATATTTAATTTTTGATCGCACCAATACTGTAGCATTGAAAAAGCAGGCAAATTGCGATGATACAACTTGTGAAAGCCACGACAACAAAGGTAATTTAAATCCAACTGATCATTTAAGTTTCAAATTTTATTTTGTTTTTAATGTTTAAGAGTGTGTCAAACGCAAATGCGATCCATCTATTCATCTTCTAAGAAATGGCTACGTCTTGTTAGGAGATTATTATTACTATTTTAGTAAAGATAATAAACCATGGCATGATGCTCTGCTTTTTTGCCAACAAAACGGTACTCGGTTGGCCTATCCACAAAATGAAGTAGAAAACAATTTAATAAAGAAATATATAAGTGCCAATTTTCCAGCTGCCGATGGTAATAACTTCATTATAACTTGAAGAAATTGTGTTAATAAGAAATGGATTGATAATTTTAGGATTTTTCTTTGGTGCCAACGACATATTTCAAGAAGGCCATTGGACATGGCTAAATACCAACATTACAGTGGGTTACACTGATTGGGAAAGATTTCAGCCGGATAATGCTGGAACTACCCAACACTGTATCAATTATAGGAAAGGCTTTCAATATAGATGGGACGACTGGTGGTGCTATGAACCACTTAGATTCATTTGTCAGGCATATCTTTATGAAGATAGACCAGGACCAGGACCAAGCCCAACCCCATACGTGCTTCCGCCCCTGAGTTAGCCCTTAAAGAAGTTATAACTTGAATTTAAAATGTAACAACATTTAAAAAAAAATTAAACTAAGAAATATAATAAAAAGAAGTTTGATTTCAGTTTTGCGTTCAATATAGTAAATTATGTGTCAAATAATTAAACAATTGGGTAATACCAATATTATAATACTCGTTATAAACTACAGTACACCACTCAATGCCTTAAAGAGCAGTGTTTGACTATGTATAGAGCATATGACTGACACTTAAATAATATGTGAGATTCGTGGGATTTTACCTCCAATATTTTACTCACAAAGTTAAATTTAAATTTAAAATGACAGAAAAGTTTCGACCTATCAAGATGAACATCGACCATTCAAAATATTTTGGTGTTTGTTTAGCCTGTGATAAAGTGTCCAAACACCATTATATAGTGCGATATTGAATTACATGATGTTTATCAAGCTGCTATCAACAAATTTGACTTTTTTCTCATCAACTTTAAATTTTTTTTTGACTAAATGGGGTTGTTAACGAGGTCCCTACTCAGTTGTAATTAGTTTATGATTAGTTATTGGTTTATAAGTCATCAAAATAACATTTAAGTAGCAAGTTTCTATGTCCTATATTCAATGCAAATTCTACATTTTCTAAAACAAAAACAGTAAACAATTTGCTTTTCCCTTCACATTTTCGTAAGCTAAAATAAAAACAAAATTAGCAGCACATATAGCCAGCAAAATCTAACAATTAACCATAATTACCATAAAGTAAACATTACATCATAACTAAAACAATGTGGGTTAACGATTGTCAAATATATAAGCAATTATCATATAGATTACCTAAATCGACTTCCAAAGCAATAAGATAAACAAGTGGCATTTCAACATTGTTGATTTAATTTACCATAAAATGATCAATTTCCTAGATGCATTTAATATTTACAGTACGAGTGAGAATTGAAGTCAATGTCATATCGTATTAAAAGAAACAAAATCACCTAATGAACACTCAAATACCAAAAAATAAATAATTAGATTCAACGTTAAACCAATTTCTACTGAAAAAGTCTTGCTAATTAACAAATAAAATTGTTGCTTTAATTAGTTTTATTATTGAACTTCTACACAGCTTATACTGCATATTTAAACTTACTTCAGTTTTCCAGAAACGTTTAAATATGTATGAGTTAAACAACAAACCAATTACAACGCCATGTAACTATCATTCAAGGTTTGCTTAAATTAATTATTATACAATTAGAAATCCCAACTTTATGGCAGTATATATGAGAAATGAGCAACTAAATGGACTATTAGGTCAATTTTTTTTGAAGTAAAACATCTAAATTAAAAATGAAATTGAACTTCTTTTTTCTCGTTTTAGTGGCATTTATGCAAAAAGTACATAGCTTTGGTTGTGGAGCCAAAAATAATTTAAGAGGTTTTTGTGAGTCCGTCGACTATCTACAACGACATGACTATGTTCTGCTTGGAAACAACTATTACTATTTTAGCACTGAAGCTGCATCTTGGCATCAAGCTAGGTTGCTTTGTCAAAGAAATGGAACTGTGCTAGCCCAACCAATTACTCCAAGCGAAAATGAATACTTGAAGACCTACCTAGAAGCTAATTTCCTAAATACCGTTAAATCTGGTAATGTACATAATTGTTACATCAATAATTCCATTGCTTCCCATTTGATCCCATTAATTTTGAAACTTGAAATAAACTTAAGATTGTGATTGGTAATTGTTGATTAGTTATTAAGAACTTTTTAAATTAGGTTGGTGGTGGATTGGTGGTTCTGACATTGTTCAAGAGAAAATCTGGGTATGGTTAAACAACAGTCCATTAACTTATACCGACTGGGGACCAAATCAGCCGGACAAAGCTCGAAATAATCTTGGAAGTGTTCAAAACTGTTTATATTATAGGAAAGATTTTCAATGGAGATGGGACGATGGATGGTGTGAAGGACCACCAGCAAACTTCATTTGTCAAGCAGACCCTTTAACTTTCTCACTTTGTTCTTAAATTAATTTCTAAGTGTGAAATAAATAAAAGATAATGACACTATAATCATTATTGATATTTAAACGAAATAAAATATTGCAGCAGAATTATCATTAGTTATGGCTTGAATAATTTACCAGTGCTTTATGTAAACAAAAAAACGCAGTCAAGATTGAAAAATAGCACAAAGTTTTAAAGATTTAAGTACAGTGGATTCTCGTTAACACGAAGTCGACAAGACCGAGATTTTTCTTCGTGTTAACAAAGTTTTGTGTTAACGAATACATGCAAAATCTAATATATATTGGTCAAACTGACATTTTTAAGAGTCAAAATATTATGCATTTTGTGCATTCATATGCATTTCTGAAGAAAAAAAAAAACAATGCAATTTTGAATTTTTTTTATAAAAACAAACAAAAAATGTATTGAATTTGTATTTGTTTTTATAAAATCATTAAAACTTATCAAAATTTTGATTTTCTCTACGTTTTTGCCGACGATATTTGCATTTTGTATTCGAAAAAGTAAAATCAGTTCGTGTTAACTAGGTTTTACTTCGTGTTAAGAAACAAAAAATGTATGGGAAAGCCTATACTGTAGTTCGAGACCGCGACTTTGCTTCGTGTTACCGAGTGTTCGTGTTAACGAGAATCATTAATGTATAATAAAATATTTAAAGACAATATTACTTTTTTTGATTCCTTCTTAAAAGTATTAAAAGTCAGTCTAAGAAATCATTTACACATCTGTACATTGACACTAAGTTATGTCTCTAAATTTGAAATTACACCAGATACAGTATATGCTAATAATGTTCATACTTATATGCCAATGACATTATACATTACAGTAAATAAATGATTGTATTTGCCACGAGTTTAGCAAGCAACAAGCATCAATATTTCCATAAAATAAATAACAGGTTAACAAAAACCTATCTGTACCGTATAAATCAAAATAACGAGCTATTTTTCATATGGGTAATAACATGTCATGAAAGACAATACAATATATTTAATAGAATTAATCAACTAGTAATGCTTATAATTACATGGAAAAATCATTCATTAACTGGAAACCCCAATACACTATTGTTGTAGTGCAGTATATAATACTGTACGTAACAATAAGCAATTGAGTGTATTATTAAACCCGTTTTACCTAAATAACACTGTTACTTCAAAATATAAAATGAAATCGGTTTTAACTTTGCTCGCAATAATAGCATTTATGCAAGAAGCATATAGTCTTAGTTGTGGAACTAAAAACGAATTAAAAAGTTCTTACAAATCGTGTGACTCGACTGAATATCTTCTACGACATGACTACGTTCAGATTGGAAGCAACTACTATTATTTTAGCTCAGAAGCTAAAACTTGGCATCAAGCTAGGCTATTCTGTCAAAGAATTGGAAGTGTACTGGCTTATCCAACAAATAAAGTAGAAAACGAAGGCCTAAAGAACTACATAGCAGCTAATTTCGCAGATGTCGGTTCACCTGGTAATGTATATTTTGCTGTAATGTATATGTTACCATGTTTAAATTTAATACAAAATTACAATAATTAATGTATGATGTACGTTGTTAATTAGGATGGTGGTTTGGTGCTTCTGACATAGCTCAAGAGAAAAGCTGGGTATGGTTAAAAAACAACAGTCCATTGACTTATACCGATTGGGAACCAAATCAGCCAAACAACGACAAGAACAGTCTTAGTGTTCAACACTGCATATTTTACAATCAAAGATATCAATGGAAATGGGACGATGGATGGTGCGAAGTACC
>JAAFCF010007112.1:5876207-5890728 GCA_013389785.1 Helicorthomorpha holstii | reverse complement strand
GGTACTTCGCACCATCCATCGTCCCATTTCCATTGATATCTTTGATTATAAAATATGCAATGTTGAACACTAAGACTGTTCTTGTCGTTGTTTGGCTGATTTGGTTCCCAATCGGTATAAGTCAATGGACTGTTGTTTTTTAACCATACCCAGCTTTTCTCTTGAGCTATGTCAGAAGCACCAAACCACCATCCTAATTAACAACGTACATCATACATTAATTATTGCAATTTTGTATTAAATTTAAACATGGTAACATATACATTACAGCAAAATATACATTACCAGGTGAACCGACATCTGCGAAATTAGCTGCTATGTAGTTCTTCAGGTCTTCGTTTTCTACTTTATTTGTTGGATAAGCCAGTACATTTCCAAGTCTTTGACAGAATAGCCTAGCTTGATGCCAAGTTTTAGCTTCTGTGCTAAAATAATAGTAGTTGCTTCCAATCTGAACGTAGTCATATCGTAGAAGATATTCAGTCGAGTCACACGATTTGTAAAAACTTTTCAATTCGTTTTTAGTTCCACAACCAAGACTATATGCTTCTTGCATAAATGTTATTATTGCGAGCAAAGTTAACACCGATTTCATTTTATATTTTGAATTAACAGTGTTATTTTGGTAAAACGGGTTTAATAATACATTCAATTGCTTATTGTCACGTACAGTATTATATACTGTACTACAACAATAGTGTATTGGGGTTTTCAGTTAATGAATGATTTTTCCATGTAATTATAAGCATTACCAGTTGATTAATACTATTAAATATATTGTATTGTCTTTCATGACATGTTATTACCCATATGAAAAATAGCTCGTTATTTTGATTTATACGGTACAGGAGGGTTTTTGTTGACCTGTTATTTATTTTATGGAAATATTTATGCTTGTTGCTTGCTAAATTCGTGGCAAATACAATCAATAATTTACTGTACTGCCTAATGTCATTGGCATATAAGTATGAACATTATTAGCATATACTGTATCTGGTGTAATTTCAAATTTAAAGACATAGTGTCAGTATACAGATATTTAAATGATCATTTAGACTGACTTTTAATACTTTTAAGAAGGAATTTAAAAAAAAAATATTGCCTATAAATATTTCACTACAATTCAGTACTTGAAATGCTTGCTTTGTCTTGTTTGACTTATTTTGTAGTGATATCCAGATGTATATAACTCTTCAAATACTTCAATCTAAAAATAATTTGTGCTATTGTTCAATCTAAACTGCTTTTCTTGTTTACATAAAATAATGGTGAATCATTCAAGCAGCCATAACTAATAATTCGGCCGCATAATTGACTAGCTATAAAAACATGAATTTTAGACTTGAAATATTTTATTTCTTTTAATTATCAATATTATAACAATGCCATTATTTTTCATTTATTTCACACTTAGAAATTAATTTAAGAACAAAGTGAGAAAGTTAAAGGGTCTGCTTGACAAATGAAGTTTGCTGGTGGTCCTTCACACCATCCATCATCCCATTTCCATTGAAAATCTTTCCTATAATATAAACAGTTTTGAACACTTCCAAGATTATTTCGAGCTTTGTCCGGCTGATTTGGTCCCCAATCGGTATAAGTTAATGGACTGTTGTTTAACCATAACCAGATTTTCTCTTGAACTATGTCAGAACCACCAATCCACCACCAACCTAATTTAAAAATTTCTTAATGACTAATCAACAATTACCACCATCTTAAGTTTATTTCAAGTTTCAAAATTAATGGGAGCAAATGGGAAGCAATGGAATTCAAATTGCATTGGAAAGACATAGAAAATTAAAAATTTTAAAGTGACTATTGATGTAACTATTAGGTACATTACCAGATTTAACGGTATTTAGGAAATTAGCTTCTAGGTAGGTCTTTAAGTATTCATTTTCGCTTGGAGTAATTGGTTGGGCTAGCACAGTTCCATTTCTTTGACAAAGCAACCTAGCTTGATGCCAAGATGCAGCTTCAGTGCTAAAATAGTAATAGTTGTTTCCAAGCAGAACATAGTCATGTCGTTGTAGATAGTCGACGGAATCACAAAAACCTCTTAAATTATTTTTGGCTCCACAACCAAAGCTATGTACTTTTTGCATAAATGCCACTAAAACGAGAAAAAAGAAGTTCAATTTCATTTTTAATTTAGATGTTTTACTTCAAAATAAGAATGGACCTAATAGTCCATTTAGTTGCTCATTTCTCATATATACTACAATAACGTTGGAATTTCCAATTGTATAATAATTAATTTAAGCAAACCTTGAATAATAGTTACATGGCGTTATAATTGGTTTGTTGTTTAACTCATACATATTTAAACGTTTTTGGGAAACTGAAGTAAGTTTAAATACTGTAAATAGTATAAGCTGTGTAGACGTTCAATAATAAAACTAATTAAAGCAACAATATTAGTTGATAATTAGCCAGACTTTTTCAGTAGACATTGGTTTAATGTTGATTTTAATTATTTATTTTTTTAGTATTTTATGTTTATTAGGTGATTTTGTTTCGCTTATTACGATGTGACATTGGCCTCAATGTACACTGGTACTGTACATATTGAATGCATCTAGGAAATGGCTCATTTTATGGTAAATTAAATCAACAATGTTGAATTCTGTTGATGGGCCACTTGTTTATCTTATTGCTTTTGAAGTCATTTGAGGTTATCTATATGATAAGTGCTTATATATTTGACAATCATTAACCCACATTGTTTTAGTGATGACATAACGTTTACTTTATGGTAATTATGGTTAATTGTTAGATTTTGCTGCCTATATGTGCTGCTTAACAACTCCATTTAGTCAAAATAGTTCAAAGTTGATGAGAAAAAAGCCAAATTTGTTAATATGAGCTTGATAAAAATTATGTAAGTCAATATCGCACTATATATCAATGTCTAGACACTTGCTTTTTATCACAAGCTAAAAAAACGCCAAAATATTTAGTTTTTAGATTGTAATTTAATTAACTTTAACTATACAGTACTTGAATTAGATTGATTTTCAGTAGGTTCATTTTGAAAGGTCGAAACTTTTCTGTAATTTTTAATGTAAATTTAACTTTGTGAGTAAAATATTGGAGGTGAAATGCTAGTGGTAAACTTTCACCAATCTCAACATATCATTCAAGTGCCAAATTCCGTTATACATAGTCAAGCAATGCTCTTTAAGGCATTGAGTGGTGTATTGTAGTTTGTAACAAGTATTATAATACTGGTGTAACCCAATAATTTAATTATTTAGCACATAATTTACTGTAAACGCAAAACTGAAATCAAACTTTTTTTATTATATTTCTTAGTTTTTTTTTTTAAATGTTGTTACATTTTAAATTCAAGTTATAACTTCTTTATGGGCTAACTCAGGGGCGGAAGCACGTATGGGGTTGGGCTTGGTCCTGGTCCTGGTCTATCTTCATAAAGATATGCCTGACA
This sequence comes from Helicorthomorpha holstii, assembly GCA_013389785.1. Classification (NCBI taxonomy): domain Eukaryota; kingdom Metazoa; phylum Arthropoda; class Diplopoda; order Polydesmida; family Paradoxosomatidae; genus Helicorthomorpha; species Helicorthomorpha holstii. The sequence goes on along the minus strand of JAAFCF010007112.1, from coordinate 5,887,277 downwards.
AATGAATCTAAGTGGTTCATAGCACCACCAGTCGTCCCATCTATATTGGAAGCCTTTCCTGTAATTGATACAGTGTTGGGTAGTTCCAGCATTATCCGGCTGAAATCTTTCCCAATCAGTGTAACCCACTGTAATATTAGTATTTAGCCATGTCCAATGGCCTTCTTGAAATATGTCGTTGGCACCAAAGAAAAATCCTAAAATTATCAATCCGTTTCTTATTAACACAATTTCTTCAAGTTATAATGAAGTTATTACCATCGGCAGCTGGAAAATTGGCACTTATATATTTCTTTATTAAATTGTTTTCTACTTCATTTTGTGGATAGGCCAACCGAGTACCGTTTTGTTGGCAAAAAAGCAGAGCGTCATGCCATGGTTTATTATCTTTACTAAAATAGTAATAATAATCTCCTAACAAGACGTAGCCATTTCTTAGAAGATGAATAGATGGATCGCATTTGCGTTTGACACACTCTTGAACATTAAAAACAAAATAAAATTTGAAACTTAAATGATTAGTTGGATTTAAGTTACCTTTGTTGTCGTGGCTTTCGCAAGTTGTATCATCGCAATTTGCCTGCTTTTTCAATACTACAGTATTGGTGCGATCAAAAATTAAATATGAAACTTAAAAGATCAATTTTATATAAATTACCTTTGTTGGTGTAGCTTTCAGTAGTTGCATTAACTGTAGTAGTATCATTATTGCAATTTACCAGCTTAATGAATGCTATTGTTGCAATCAAAAATAAAATTTGCTTCATTTTCAACTTTTTTGGTGTATTTTACTGCAGCACTGTATTGCTTGATACAGTAGCTTCAACAAATATAAAGTAAATCACATATCTGGTAAACTTTTTATACTCAAAAAAATAATTGGAAAGTAATTATAAAATTTTATTTGATAATTGAATTTACCGTACGTTAGACTTTAAATTTTATAGGAGAATCGAAGAATTGATAATTTTATGATGATAACTTAACAATTATATTATCCATTGACTTGTAACTTTGTAAAATAAGATGACCTATTTTTTAATTGTTTTTCAAATACAGTTATTTGTTTTTAACGTTTCATAGAGCATTGCAGTTTTAAATTGTAGCGTAATTTTATTATTTTAGTATATAATTTACACCAAATTGATTGTATAATTAAATTGAAGGACAAAGTTTGAAAGTTGAAGGGTCTCCTTGACAAATAAAGTTCAGTGATCTGTTACACCATCTCCATTGGCCAGATTTGTTGTCAGACAAGCAGTGTTGTTTACTTTCAAGATTATCTGGCTGATCTACATCCCAGTCTGTGTAATCCAATAACAAATAGCTATAATTGACGTCTATCTAATACTATAATTGACTATCATACAAAATAAATATAGTAAAAATTAAATACACTTTGAGCTTGTTTTTACAATATGTTTATTAATATGTTTTATAGTTTGTTAATATGTTATGTGCTTGACGTTACACTATGGGCCCTTGTTATGGCTATTTTTTTTAACCTTAACTGCTTTTCTTGTTTACATACAGTTTAGCAATAGTAAATAATCGAAACCATAACTAATGGTAATTCTGTCGCATAATTTACTGGATATAAAAACATGAACTCCAGACCTATTACCGTATTATATTGCTATTAGAAATTAGTTTAAAAACAAAGTGTGAAAGTTAAAGGATCTTCTTGACAATAAAATCACAAAAATCTTGTTTGGTTTCCAAACCATAGTCAAGCAATGCTCTTTAAGACCTTGAGTGGTGTACTGTTGTTTATAACGAGTATTATAATACTGGTGTAACCCAATAGTTTAATTATTTGACTCAGAATTTACTGTATTGAACGCAAAACTGAAATCAAACTTTTTTTTTTATTATATTTCTTAGTTTAATTTTTTTTATAAATGTTGTTACATTTTAAATTCAAGTTTTAACTTCTTCAAGGGGTAATTTCTTTAAGATTTGCCTGGCAAATGAATCTAAGTTTTTCATAGCAATACCAGTCATCCCATTTATATTGGTAGGCTTTCTTGTAACTGGCACAGTGTTGGATTTTTCCAAGATTGTCCGGCTGATTATTTCCCCAATCAGTGTAAACCACTTGAATGTCAGTATTTAGCCATGTCCATCGGCCTTCTTGAAATATGTCGTTGGCACCAAAGTAAAATCCTAAATTCATCAAACCATTTTTTTATTAATACAATTTCTTCAAATTATAATGAAGTTTATTTGGTTATTACCTTCAGGAATTGGAAAATTGGCTTTTATATATGTTTTTAAGATATTGTTTTCTACGTCATTTAGTGGATAGGCCAGCCGAGTACCTTGACTTTGGCAAAAAGTCAGAGCCTCATGCCATGGTTTAGTATCTAAACTAAAATAGTAATAATGCTTTCCAAGCAAGACGTAGCCATTTTTTAGAAGATGATAATATGGATCGCGTTTGGGGTTGACTTGCTCTTAAACATTAAAACAAAATTAAACATGAAACTTAAATGATCAATGTTATATAAATTACCTATGTTGTCGTAACTTTCACTAGCTGTATTATCGGAATTTGCCGGCTTTATGAATGCTATTGGTGCGATCAAAAATTAAATATGAAATTTAAATAATCAATGTTATATAAATTACCTGTGTTGTCGTTGCTTTCACTGTCACTAGTAGTATTAACTGTATTATCGCAATTTGCCAGCTTAATGAATGCAATTGTTGCGATCAAAAATAAAATTTGCTTCATTTTCAACTTTTTTGGTATATTTCACTGCAGCACTGTATTTCTTGATAGTTTCAACAAATATAAAGTGAATCACATATCTGGTAAACTTTTTATACTCAAAAATACTAGATAAAAAAAAATTACTTGAAAAATAATTATAAAGTGTTATTTGATATTGAATTTACCTTAGACTTTAAATGTTATATGAGATCATTATAACTTAAGAGAATCGAAGTACAGTGGATTCTCGTTAACACGAAGCCACATTGCGGTCCCCAACCACAGTATAGGCTTTTCCATACGTGTTTTGTTCGTTAACACAAAGTAAAACTTCTTTAAGACGAACTGATTTTTTTTAATGAAAAATTGTATACTGTAAAACGTTCCGACGACTTCGTGTTAACAAGAATTTACTGTATTGAGAGTTTGATGATAAATTAACGATTATATTACACATTATCTTGGGACTTTGTAAAATGTAGATGATTAATTATTATTTTTTAAATATAGTACTTTATTTTTTAACGTTTTATAGTGCATTGCAGTATTAATTTGTAGCGTAATTTTATTTTTTTATGTATAATTTTACACCAAATTGATTATATACTTAAATTGAAGGACAAAGTTTGAAAGTTGAAGGGTCTCCTTGACAAATAAAGTTTAGTGGTCTATCACACCACCAATTATACCATTTCCATTGGCCAGATTTGTTGTCAGACAAGCAGTGTTGATTATTTTTCAAGATTATCTGGCAGATTTCACATCAGTCATTAGTTTAGGTCACTTTCATAATCAACACAAGGGAAGTATTACTTTGTTTATTATTTTAAACTAATTTTTAAGTTAATCAGTTGTTTCTGAATTTTTAAAATAATGATTTTGTTCATGGCTTCTTACATAGAAATATTATGGACAGTGTTGTAATTGTCCATAATATTATGGTATACTGTTTTGTTAAAAATATAATATGGTAAAATGCTATATGATTTAGCATGTAGGACAAATGAACATATTTAATTGGATTAGTTCAAGGCATCAAAAATAAGCAGATTTGCCAGACATACAGTAATTTAAAGTTAATAATGTAGATTGTAACTTGGATGAAAACACAATGCAAAAAAACCAATAAAAAATATTATTTTAAATTGAAAAATTAACAAATTACTAAATATAATATGAAATTATGAAACAAATTATTGAACTATATGAAATTATGAAACAAATTATTGAACTATATGAAATTATGAAACAAATTATTGAACTCTATGAAATTATTAAACATATTAAACCATTAACAGTTAGGCATCTTTTAATTTCCAATAATGTCGTTGATTCAGATTTATTTCAAGTTTCAAGAATATTTTTTAAGTAATCCATTATTAATGATTTTGACTATCGTTGTTTATTTCCATTCAGAATTGTTTCAGTAACTTATTTTCAAACACACCGTAACGTACGGTTAATATTAATTGGCATTAATTTTGAAATACATGATCGAGAGTTAACTATAAATTGATAATTATTTCACACTTTCACGATTATTGCCTATTTGCAATTAATTATTATTGCAATCAATTTAAGAACAAATTTTGAAAGTTGAAGAATCAGCTTCACAGATGAAGTTCATTAGTAAATCACACTTAGCATCGTCCCATTTCCAATTAAGGTTTTTACTGTAAGATAAACAATCTTGATCATCGTCGAAATTGTCCGGCTGATCTGTGTCCCAATCTGTATATTCCAACAAAACGTCGCTATTTACAAATTCCCATTTACCCTCTTCATATATGTCTGAAGCACCAAGCCACCATTCTACATTTAGAAATTATTAATAAGTTACTTTGAAACAAATTCCATTTTCTACAATAATTGCTTAAAAACTATGGTATATTGGACGTGTCTATGACCATCTTAACATTATAAGTCTTGACAATATCGAATCGAGTACATTACCATCGCCATACATTTGGTTGGCTATTATGTAGGTCTTTATGTAATCATTTTCCACTTTACTCATTGGACGGGCCAGCATAGTTCCGTTCCTTTGACAAAATAATCTAGCTTCAGACCAAGATAGGGTTTCCGTGCTAAAATAGTAGTAGTTGTTTCCAAGAAGAACATAGTCATGTCGTTGAAGATAGTCGGCCGTGTCACATCCATCAAAACCTTTTATATTCATAATATATTTTAACGCAAAAGTTATTTAATTACTATAAAGTTATGATTGCCATACTATTGTTTCCATTATTTGGACTGGAAATCGCAAGACTAGTAAATGAAATTACTATCGACAAGACCAAAATGAACTTCATTTTCAAGTTAAACAGATCTTCTTCTGAACTTTTCTGCTCTTGGCTTTTTATATGCCATATAATGTAGAAATTCAGTATTACTGACAAGGTTATACAGTAATTAGACTCATTTTGGCCAATACAGTATATTAAAGTTTCATGTTCTCGTTAACACGAAATCTCGTTAAAACAAAACTCCCTTAACAAGATGAAAAATCTTGGTCCCGACGACTTCGTGTTAACGAAAATCCACTGTATTGATAGTTTGATGATAATTTAACGATTATATTACACCTTGATTTGTGATAAGATGACCTATTTTTTAATTATGGTTTTTTAAATATAGTATTTTTTTTAAACGTTTTATTACAGTATTGAATTACAGCGTAATTTTGTTTTTTTATTGTATAATTTTACACCAAATTTATTATATAGTTACATTAATGGACACAGATTAAAAGTTGAAGGGTCTCCTTGGCAAATAAAGTTCAGTGGTCTATCACACCACCAATCATACCATTTCCATTGGCCAGATTTGTTGTCAGACAAACAGTGTTGATTATTTTCAAGATTATCTGGCTAATCTAATTTAAATCCCAGTCTATGTAATCCAATAATAAATAGTCCATAATCCATACTCAGCTCTTCTCTTCAAATATTTCAGTAGCACCAACAAACCATTCTAATTTCAAATTCAATTTACACAGATTTAATACTATAATTGAACGTCATAGAAAATAAATGCAATAAAAATGAAATACACCGTGAGCTTGTGTTTACAATATGTTTATCATTACGTCTTATAGTTTGCTAATATGTTTTGTGCCTGTCTTTACACTATGGGCCCTTGTTATGGCTATTTTTCAACCTTAACTGCTTTTCTTGTTTTCGTAAAGCAATGGCAAATAATCCACGCCATAACTAATGATAATTCAAAACATGAATTTCAGACTTGCAATATTTTATTTCTTTTAAATATCAATATTATCATATTGCTATCACCTTTTATTATTTTACAATTAGAAATTAGTTTAAGAACAAAGTGAGAAAGTTAAAGGGTCTGCTTGACGAATGAAGTTCGCTAGTGGTCCTTCACACCATCCATCATCCCATTTCCATTAAAAATCTTTCCTATAATATAAACAGTGTTTAACACTTCCAAGATTATTTCGTGCTTTGTCCTGCTGATTTGATCCCCAATCAGTGTAAGTCAATGGGCTGTTGTTTAATCATAACCAGATTTTCTCTTGAACTATGTCAGAACCACCAATCCACCACCAACCTAATTTAAAAATTTCTTAATAACTAATCAACAATTACCAATCACAATCTTAATTTTATTTCAAGTTTCAAAATTAATGGGAGCAAATGGGAAGCAATGGAATTCAAATTGCATTGGAAAGACATAGAAATTTCAAAACTTGATAGTGACTATTGATATAACACACAACATGTATTATGTACATTACCAGATTTCACGGTATTTAGGAAATTAGCCTCTAGATAAGTCTTTATGTATTCATGTTTGGTTCCACAACCAAAGCTATGGACTTTTTGTATAATTGCCATCATTGCAAAGAAAAAGAATTCCAATTTTATTTTTAATTTAGATGTTTTACTTCGAAATAGAAATTAACCTAATAACTTAGTTTATTTGGTTTGCTCATTGCTTTTGTATACTGCAATAAAGTTGGGATTTCTAGTTGTATAATAATTCTGATGGTGTGACAAAATGTTTACTTTATGGTAATTATTTTTAATTGTTAGATTTTGCTGGCAATATGTGTTGCTAATATTGTTTTCGGAATTTTCAAAGCTCAATTACACTGTATATTTACGAAAATGTGAGAGAAAAAGCAAATTTTTCTCAGTTTTGTTTTAGGAAGTGTGGAATTTGTATTGAATATAGGGATAAAAACTTGATTCTTAAATGATATTTTGATGATGTATCGATTTATTATAATACTGGTGTAACTCAATAGTTTAAATATTTAGCACGTAATTTACTGAATTGAACGCAAAACTAAAATTAAACTTTTTTTATTATATTTTTTAGTTTAATTTTTTTTAAAATGTTACATTTTAAATTCAAGTTTTAACTTTATTCAAGGGCCAACTTCTTTAGGTTTTGCCTGGCAAATGAATCTAATTTTTAGATGGCAATAATAGTCGTCCCAGCTATATTGGTAGGCTTTCCTGTAACTGGCACAGTGTTGTTTTTTTCCAAGATTGTCCGGCTGTTTTCTTCCCCAATCAGTGTAAACCACTGGAATGTTAGTAGTTTGCCATTTCCATTGACCTTCATGAAATATGTCGTTGGCACCAAAGAAAAATCCTAAATTTATCAAACCATTTTTATTAATACAATCTAGTTAAATTATAATGTCGGTTATTCGGTTATTACTTTCAACAGCTGGAAAATTGGATTTTATATACATCTTTAGGTAATTGTTTTCTACTGCATTTAGTGGATAGGCCAACTCAGCACCGTCATTTTGGCAATAAACCATAGCATCATGCCATATTTTGGTATCTTTGCTAAAATAGTAATAATGCTTTCCTAGCCAGATGTAGCCATTTTTTACAAATGGATTAGATGGATCGGGAATCGGGTTGACTTGCTCTTAAACATTAAAACAAAATTAAATATGAAACTTAAATGGTCAATTTTATATAAATTACCTTTGTCTTCGTTGCAATTTGCCTGATTAATGAATGCTATTGTTGCGATCAAAAATAAAATTTGCTTCATTTTGAACTTTACTGCAACTGATGACAGCTTGATGTCTTCAGTAAATATAAAGTAAATCACATATCTGGTAAACTTTTTATACTAAAACAAAATACTTGAAAAATAATTATAAAGTGTTATTTGATAATTGAATTTACCTTAGACTTTAAATGTTATATGAGATCGTTATAATTTAAAAGAATCGAAGTACAGTGGATTCTCGTTAACACGAAGCCACATTGCGGTCCCGAACTACAGTATGGACATTTCCATATACAGATATGTTATGTTCGTTAACACGAAGTAAAACCCCCATAACACGAACTGATTTTTTTTCTAAATGAAAAATTATAGAAAAAAGTTAGGCAAAAATACAGAAAAAAGTTTTATAAAAACAAAAATACAAAATCAATACATTTTTTATTTGTTTTTATAAAATTAATTAAACTGCATTTTTAAATGCATTTATGCATATGTATGCACAAAATGCATAATATTTTGAAATTAAATTTTGTATTTATTTTGATGTAAATAGTAATTTTAAATATGATTTACTTTAAAAATTGTCATTTTGACATATACAGTATATTATATTTTTCATTTTCTCGTTAACGCGAAGAAAAATCTTGGTCCAGACGACTTCGTGTTAACGAGAATCCACTGTATTGATAGTTTGATGATAAATGAACGATTATATTACACATTAACTTGGGACTTTGTAAAATAAGATGACCTATTTTTTTAATTATTGTTTTTTAAATACTGTATTTTATTTTTTAACGTTTTATATTGCATTACAGTATTAATTTGTAGCCTAATTTTATTTTTTTATGTATAATTTTACACCAAATTTATTATATATATTACATTGAAGGACAGAGTTTGAAAGTTGAAGGGTCTCCTTGGCAAATAAAGTTCAGTGGTCTATCGCACCACCAATCATACCATTTCCATTGGCCAGATTTGTTATAAGACAAGCAGTGTTGATTATTTTCAAGATTATCTGGCTGATCTACATCCCAGTCTGTGTAATCCAATAATAAATAGCTATTTATCCACACCCAGCTCTTCTCTTCAAATATGTCACTAGCACCGATAAACCATCCTAATTTCAAATTAAATTGATACACATTTAATACTGTAATTGAACATCAATCAAAATAAATATAGTAAAAATTAAATACACTGTGAGCACATTATTTACTTAGAATTTGAACTCGAAATAAGTTACTTTACCATCAACAGCTGGAAAATTGGCTGATAGGTAGGTCTTCAAGTAATCGTTTTCTGTTTTACTCATTGGACGGGCTAGTTGAGTTCCGTTTCTTTGACAAAACAACCTTGCTTCATGCCAAGTGGTCGCTTCTGTGCTAAAATAGTAATAGTGGCTCCCAAGCAAAACATAGCCATGTCGTTGAAGATAGGCAGTTGAATCACATTCTGAGTCGCAAAAATCTTTTAAATTCATGGTACGACATTTAGCAATCAAAAGTTAGAAAATAAGATATATTATTTACAAATAAATTATGATTACTTGTGGTTTCCTTATGTGGACAAGGAAGTCCAAGACCAATGAGTGGTGTTATTGCCAATAGTGTCAAAAGCATTCTCATTTTCAATCTAGTTGAACCGTTTTCAGTATTCAGCTCATGAATATTTATTTATACTAAAATTATCAATAGTTGAAGTCAAGTGATGGATAATTAACCAAAATATTGCGCAGTAAATGTTAAAATGTTGATTTAGCATAAAGTACAAAATAACATTTAATGATTTATCATCACTGAGACATCAAAAATAAGCAAATTTTGCAGTAACTTAAATGTCACAACGGAAATCATAAAACATGAATAATGTTTTTTACATTTTACGTTTTTAAACTTTACAAAAAGATGTTTTGGATGCAAGTAATTTTTTCTGTATATAATAACCTGAATTTTTATTTTATTTTTACATCCTGAAATCAACTCTCATTAGTTTAGGTAACTTTCATAGTCAACACAAGGGAAGTATTAGTTTGCTGGTTTATTATTTTAAACAAGTTCAATGTTAATCTTACTTTTAAGTTAATAAGTTGTTTCTGAATTTTTAAAAAAAACTATTTTGCTCATGGCAACGTATATAGGAATATTATGGACAGGGTTGTAGTCGCCTGATACAATATAATGTTAAAAAAATATAATAAAATAGACTATAGATTTATATAACTAATCATGATATTATTGATTTGTTGTTTATTTCCACTCAGAATTGTTTCAGTAACTCTTTTGAAATGCCTAAGTTTAAAATACATTGAAATGTACAGTAAATATTGATTGGCATTATTTTTGGCCATCATTATCGATAGTTAATTAAAAATTGATAATTATTTCACAAGTATTGCACATTTTTTGCAATTAATTTAAGAACAACGTTTGAAAGTTGAAGGATCAGCTTGACAGATGAAGTTCATTGGCACATCACACTTATTGTCGTCCCATCTCCATTGAAGCACTTTCCTGTAACATAAACAATCTTGACCATTTAGAAAATTGTCCGGCTGATTTGTGTCCCAATCTGTGTAATCCAACAAAAGGTAGCTATTTATCCACACCCATTTACCCTCTTCAAATATGTCTGAAGCACCAATCCACCACTCTAAATTTAGAAATTATTAATAAGTTACATGTACTTTGAAACCCAATCCATACTCTACAATAATTGCGTAAAGACTATGGCATGTGAGACGTGTCTATTACCTTCTGCAGTCATATAGTTGGCTATTAGGTAGGTCTTTATGTAATCATTTTCCATTTTACTCATTGGACGGGCCAACATAGTTCCATTTCTTTGACAAAACAATCTAGCTTGATGCCAAGATGTGGCTTCCGTGCTAAAATAGTAATACTGACTCCCAAGCAAAACATAACCATGTCGTTGAAGATAGTCGGTCGATTCACAAGATGATTCTCCAAAACCTTTAAAATTCATAACGTGACATTTTAAAGCAAAAGTTTAATTAATTACTATGAAGTAAGTCATACTATTGGTTCCACCACTTGGACAGGAAATCCCAAGAGTAGTAAATGAAATTATTGTAGACAGAATCAAAATTAATTTCATTTTTCAAGTTAAACAGATTTTCTTTCTAAACTGTTCTGCTCTTGGCTTCTTATATACCATATACTGTAAAATACAGTATTATCGACAGGGTTATAATCAACTGATTGTACAATAAATACTAAAATGTCGGTTTAGCATTTTGGACAAAAAAAATTTCATTGAACTACTGTAGCTCAAAGCATTAAAAAAACAAGATTTGCAGTAAATGTCACATTGTTATTTATGAAACA
>JAAFCF010007112.1:5841924-5876107 GCA_013389785.1 Helicorthomorpha holstii | reverse complement strand
AAAAAAACAAGATTTGCAGTAAATGTCACATTGTTATTTATGAAACATTTAATCATTTATCATTTTCAATGACATAATGTGTTATAAAAAATGCAGTGCAAGAAAACCAAAAAAAGATAAACAAAAACAGCAAAAAAGAGGTTTTTTAAAATTGTGTTTAATAAATATTTTAAAAATTATTTTTATCAGCTTGACAAATATAATGCAATTCAATTTCACACCACATATCATTCCAGCGCCAAAGGAAAGGTCTATAGATGGTCAAGCAGTGTTCTGTGAGTCCTAAAATGTCCATGTTGTTAGGTTCACCAGTTGGAAAGTCGTTAAAGACCACTGGAGAGTTGTTATAGGACCACACAAACTGTTTGGGTTGTACACTATCATTGGCACCAATAAACCATGCTAAACAGATTTTTAGATTAAGACTTAAAAGCGTTAAAAATATGAAAATGTTACCGAATCTTCGTGGGAAATTCGCTTTAATATAAGCTTTTAAGTTGTTGTTTTCAACTTCAGTTAATGGATAAGCCAAGTTGGTTCCTTTGTTTTTGCAGGTATTTAGTGCATCTATCCAGTTTTTAGCTTCAACGCTAAAATAGTAGTATTTATCACCAACCAAAATGAAGTCTTTTTGTTTGGGATCATCAATAGCATTGGTGCTCCTTATTATCCCCATTGCCAAAATCAATGCAAACAATATCGATGTCATTTTCAGCAATGTCAAATTGAATTATTGTTGTTTTGTTGCAGAAATTTAGTCATATAATTTGAAAATTTAAACTTAAACATAAGAAAGTTTAAATTTTTAATACTGCAGAATACAGAAAATGCTAACCAATCTAGTTTTTTCACCAAAATAAACTTCAGTAAAGTTTCCTATTTACTATTATGTATTTTTAATCCAAGGTTAAAATAAAAATGTATAAGTTACTCAATTTACTTATCAATTGGTTACTTCTTTGCAAGGACAACTACTTGTTAAATAACAATCTTAGAAGTAATCACGATTTCTAAAGAAAGTGACTAAAATTATTTTCATCAACACTTCACTTATTGTTTCATAGACAAACCACTTTAAATGTGTTTTGTTATGATTTTCATTTGCCAATTTTCTATATGCGATCTACCGTAGTTTACAAGTACTGTGTGCTTCTTAGTGATAATGATTGGTCATCACTGAGATGTAAAGTGTCATATGCAAAAAGATATTGAAATAATCAAAACAATACTACGTCATCATCTTAATGTATAATATTTTTGTGTAGACTTACATTCTAGGATGCTTTGCAGTGCTGTATTAGTATTATTAGATTTAAAATAGTTTTGTTGTTTGTGTAGACAAGCCTTTGATTACAGTAGATACTTGTGGGCTGTTTTGGGATTTAAATAATGGGATATTAAAAGTATAAAAGAAATTACAATAATGCTTTTTTACAACAATTGATAGTATAGTGTAAACCAAAATTATTTTATTGTGGAAAATATAAAAAGAAATTCAATAATTTGCTTTACATGCATGACAATTGATACATAACTGAGCAATAAATTACAATTAGATATTAACATCTACATTTGCTTCATAGTCTACTAAAGTTTGAAATATTTCTTTTGTTTTTAAAGAAGCAGCCCAATCTAATGGTGTACTGCCTTTATTATCAACAGCATTTACATTTGCTTTAAAGCCTTCAATTAGCATTTTCACTAGTGCTTTTTGATTTCTAGCAACGGCCCAATGCAAAGGGGTTTTGCCATCATTATCAACGACATCTACATTGGTTCCATAATTCTCGATTAACATTTTCACTATTAAACTCCGATTTCTAGCAACTGCCCAATGTAATGGTGTTCTGCCATCTTTGTCTTTTGCATGTAAATTTGCGTTATAATCATCAATTAGCATTTTTACTACTAAGCTTCTGTTTTTAGCAACGGCCCAATGCAATGGTGTGCTACCATCATTATCAACTGCATTCACATTTGCACCATAATTTTCAATTAACATTTTAACTATGTCTTTACCATTTAAAGTAACAGCAAAATGTAATGGCGTAATACCATTTTTATCTACTGCATTTACATTTGCTTTATATTCATCAATTAGCATTTCAATTACTTCTTTGCTATTCGCTGAAGCAGCTAAATGTAAAAGTGTATTTCCATCAAAGTCAACTGCGTTTACATCTGCATTATAATCATCAATTAGCATTTTAATTACTTCTTTGCTATTGGTCGAGACAGCCAAATGTATCATTGGACTGCTTTCACTCTTAACATCAGATAGATTTGCTCCATAATCTTTAATTAACATTTCAATGATTTTTTTATGACTAAATTTAATTGCTTGATGTACAGGTGTATCTCCTTTATTGTTTTTGGTAGTTAAATTTAATTTATAGTCATCAATTAGCATTTTTATTAACGGTGTATTGTTATTTCTAACTGCCAAATGCAGTAAAGTGTTTCCTGTTTTAGGACTTGTAACAAGCATTTCAGTTATGAGTTTCGTGCTATTTAAACATGAACAAAAAAGTTTAACAATTTTGTCATTACTTTCGTTTAATGCAACTAAAATTGGAGTATTTGGTTTATTTATAAAGGATTCCTCCCAAACACTAACAAACTCACTTATGTTACTAATATCTGTAGTAAAATCTGTTAAAATTTCATTTATAAGCGATCTGATCATTTTGAAATTCTTTTTAAAAAACACAATTTTAAGTAATATTTTGGCTTCTTCTTTTGCAATTTTTTTCTGTAGTGAATTTTTAGCTAGAAAATCAGCTACTAAATACTCAGCAAAAGTCATATGAACAAATTCAGGTTGTTCATTGCTAAAATATTTAATAATTCCATAACTTTCAATTTGGTCAAAGTTAATTTCTTGTTTGATTTGAGAGTTCAACAAAATATCGATTTCATTTTGGGTAAAATAAAGCTTTAAAGCTGCAAATTGGTGTACTTTTATAATTTCTTCTTTCGGAAAAAGCCCTTTAGTTCCAACTTTACTGTCGTCTAATTCCAGTTTTTCACCTTGGTAAACTTCAAATTTTGTGCTTATAAATTTCTCATACAAATCAGCATGTTTTAAAAAGTGTTTAGTGACTGTTGGTGAGTTTAAAATTCTTTTTGGTGATTGCAAATAATTGTTACATTCATCTAACAGTGCTTCTGCAAACATCATTAATTGTAAGGGATTTTCAAGGAAGCTATTACAAGCATTACCAATCGATTTCTGCATTTGTTTTGCAAAATGCTCCAATTGCAAGTCCTTATCTTCAATTATTAAATTGCTTTTCCAAAATGTAATTAAATATTGCAATTGACTGTCTTTATGCAATTTGTGAATTTCAAATACTTTACATTGATTCTGTTCTTCAAGCATTGTTTTACATTCTGGTCTTGTTGTTAACCAAATCTGCTTAACATTTGCTTCCAATGTTGCATTGACTAAACTTTGGACAATTGCAGCATAGTCTGGATTAATCTCGTTAAATCCATCAAACATAACAATGGCTTTTTCAATATTACTTCTGAAAATATTTTTACTAAAATCTAAATAGCCAGAATCATTGTGTTGCAACTGAGATTCAATTAGAAATTCAATTGCTTCAGCTGCGTTGTACTGATTATCTAAATTTAACTTTCGTTTAAATTCTTTAGTAAATTTATTTAAATTAATCCTGAAAATCAATAAATCTTTAAATTTTTCTTTAATATGTATTGCAATGTGTGTCAGCAATGTTGACTTTCCACTTCCAGCACTGTCAGCAATTACAACAACTTTGACATTAGAAACAATTTCAATAAACTCAGTTTCAGTTAATGATTCATCAATGGTTTTTAAATGGGATGGTTTTTTTTCTGGTATTGTAACAATTTCTTTTATACGTCTTTCAATGTATGTACTGAATTTGCAGCTTTTTAACTCTAATTTGACTCCAATGCAAACTTTTTCATCAGAAATTAACTTTGCCAATATATTTGCATCAATCAGATGTTGACAATTGTCATTCATTAATGTTTTTAAAAGAATTTGTTCACCTTGAAACTCAATTTCTTTCATTAAAACATATTCCTTAGATTTCTTGGTTAAATCAACGAAATCTAATTTACTGTCAATAATTAGATTATAATTTTGATTACCTATCTGTGTTAACATTGTCATTGCCTTACATTCATCAACTACAAATAAAATCTTAAAATTTGGTTTTACTTGTCGAATTTCGGAAATTTGTTGAAAAAGTTGTTCAAAATTTGTGCATTTGCTGATTGACACGTTTAAAATTAACATCTGACAATATTCACATGAAAGCAATTTGTTAATTACATTTGGCTGCTTTACATAAATATCACAATCAATTAGTATGTATTGATTTAAATCTAAATGCAGTTGATTTAGCGATCGAAATAATTTGATTGATGATAAAATTGAACTTTGAGTTAAAATCAGTAAAAATGAATGACCACTCTTGATAAATTGGTCTAATTCATCTTTAAACGAATTTATAAATGTAACAGCTGAGTTTCTAACTCTATTTACTAATCCTGATTGTAAATTAAAAAGTTCAATTTCTGATTTCGGTTTATACAAATAATTTTGTTTTATAAATGTCTCACAGTGAGACATGACTTTTTCCTTATAAAACTTCAACAATTCACTTGCTTGTTCATTTAGCAACTTTTTGCCATTTTCTAATCCGTAAAATGCTAACATGTGATTAACTCTGACAATTAATTCCACTGGCCATTGCGATTCTTCATAACGTTGAAAAGCCAATTGAATAATGTCATCAAACTTATTATCAAAAAGACTATTGCTTAGAAAGCTTACAATACTTTGAAAAGTCTTCTGGTTATCGTTATCATTAATATGGTATGGTTTGCAATCGTTTGAATATACAATTTGCATGGCATAATGAGCAAGTTCATGTGCAATTGTACCTTTTAAACTGTTTTCATTATTGGTTTTAGCTCCAATGTAAATTCTGCCATATTCAGGATGACAAGCTCCTCTTGTAGATGAAGTTGAAGTTGGATCAATATCAACAATTGATTTATTTTCAAAGTCAAAAATAATGTTAACGAATCCACTGCATTTGATGACTGAAAACATTAACCCAATCTCAGGAATTTCATTCAATTCTTGGTAATACCGTTCAATGTATTTCATCTGGTCTTCTTTTTCGTTGCTGACAAGCTTTGTATTTGATAGCAAAAAGTGAACCGAAGCATTTTTAATTTCACTTAAGTTTTTATTAAGTGCTTCATTAAAATGCTGCTTTTCTTCACTTGATAATTCTTTAAGAATTCTTCTTTCATGATCATCTTTAAAGCGAATGTCATGTGATAGAAGAAGTGAATAAACTTTAAATTGCTTGTTATCAATTGCAACTAAAGCCGCTGATTTTCCTTGTTCATTTAAGTATGATGACGAATGAGATTCTTTTGAATCTAAAAAACTTTTAACATTTTCAATGTCACCGTTTACTATGTAGTTGTGTAGCAGCTCCGATTCATTTTCACTTACAAGGTTCACTTGGAAAACGTTTTCCATGATAAACTGGTTAGATTTTCACACTTAGGTCATTTCTATGTAGATAATAATTTAACGTTGGTCAGTAACACAGTTATTAGTGTTACATATTTAAATGTATAATTTAAAATAATTTACCTTACTAATTTGCCACATTTTAGCTCAATCAGTCACTTCGAAGAGATCTTTATTAATAAACTCACATCTCAAACTGGATAAGGTAAAAATAACTTGAGTATCCGGTTTAATAACGTCATAATGTCGCTCTGTTTCGCGATTCGTCGATTAAATCCAAGGTTAATTTGTTCAATAAAAACATTTCCTAGAATATTTTAAATACCGTTGAAGAAGTGAAAAAGATTTACCATTAAAAATATTTTTAAAATGCAGAAAATACAAATGAACTTATTTTAGGTAGTAAATTTACTTATTTAAAGAATGAATAGTATGTATTTTGTGAAACATTTAAAAACTTTAGTAAGGAAAAGAGAACCAAGGACAGAAAAATTGTCTTAGGTAAAAATAATTACAAGTAGGAGCGGTAACATATGGCTTTAATTCAGTTCTTGGGTCAGGAGCACTGAAAGGTACTTTTGTCCTGTATAGTATAAAATCTAAAAAAAATAATTGTAGTTACTGTACTCATTTACAAAGACACCAGTAAAATTTATTTACCATTGTATTGCCACGTATCCTCAGAGCAAAGATAAGTGACAATGAAGTCTGGTCCCATGTTCAAAACAGCCATTATTCGTTTACTGTCGTTTTTTCCTAAAATGCTTTTTAAGTCATGAATGGAATTAAATGAAAACCAAATTGAAATTGGTTTTACTTGGTTCATATAAATAAAAAACACCTGGTGTATCCGTTTCATCCACTGCAAAATTGAAGTCAAGGGCAAATGGTAGTCTGGTTCATGATTATAAATACGAGTAGATCAGTAAATTTATAGCTTAATTGTTGTACATAAATGGAGTAATGTTTCTTACAAACTAAAAGTAATTTTCAATTGAAGTGGTCCATTATTGCTGTTGTTGGTTTTTGGTAAATATTTTAGTTGAACACACGAGTAAGGATGTTGCTCGTCAATTTCAATCCGGCAATATGAAGTGTAATACAGTGTTTCAAGTTTTACCAGCTGTATTT
Source organism: Helicorthomorpha holstii (assembly GCA_013389785.1). NCBI lineage: Eukaryota > Metazoa > Arthropoda > Diplopoda > Polydesmida > Paradoxosomatidae > Helicorthomorpha > Helicorthomorpha holstii. The sequence continues at coordinate 5,869,428 of JAAFCF010007112.1, read as the reverse complement.
TACAGGTTATTATATTGCATGTAAAATTAATCGTTTTAATTATTTTACCTGCTCGTATTTGTAAGGCTTTGCTGTTATGTTGTATTTTTTTAACCTGTCTACGCATACCGGAAGCAAGTTAGCATTAAATTCAGCATTAGAAAAATGATGAAAATAGCATACAAAACCAAGTAGAACTTTGACAAGCAACATTATACTTGTTACTCAAAATTGTGTACGGTATTATGGATGGTCTCTGAGGTGTGAGGGATGAACAAAAATGTAATAGATTATATTATTTTATATGTTTTAATCAAAAAGCATATGACGTACTGTATCATACCATCTGTTACAGAACGTCCACTCGAATATTGAGTGTCAATAGTCGTATGGTTTACTGTTTGTTTTTAGTTTTTATTTGTCTGGTTTTTCTACCATTAGTTTGCTGCGACGTTTATGAAGATATTTGTGTCAGTTAATTTTTGTTTAGTCTCAATTTTCAAGTTCAAATTTGTCCACGAATAATTTTTTGAAAATACTGTATTTTAATGCTGTACATTAATATGGTTATACCGATTTATAAATGAAATTTAAACAAAAGAGTAAATACTTAACTCTAGGTCATCCTGTGGCAAATTTCAAAGTGACCTAAGGTATAAAATTACTTTTAAAAATTCATATCAAAGTATATAGTGAAATAGTACGTTTTTAACTAAGTTGAAATTACTTATTAAAATAACTAGCAAATTATCAGAATTTCGTTAATCATTATTAAAACATTTATAGACGGATTAATTATTGATGATAATAATTGCTAATATTGCATATCCGGTGGAATGGGAATGCTTACAGTAAATCTTCAAGCGCATTAGGAGGACTCTTAAGTTGGACAGGAAGTCTGCTGTAGATTAAATAATTACAATAGTACAGTATTTGGTTTCATGGTCCATGCATAAAGTAACATTTAGCCTTAAATTCGAAAAAACTGAATAAAAAACGAAAAAACTGAATAAAAAACGAAAAAACTGAATAAAAAACGAAAAAACTGAATAAAAAACAATTTTTTTTTCTACTATTCTTACGTATGCACAATTGTGTGACGTGGATGCGATATTATTCATAGTAATTATAATAATATCAATGGATTTACGTGGCAACATATGACTAGTTTTGCTGTGCAACATTGTATTATGTTTACTTGATTTTCAGTATGAGTTTTGTTGTTTAAATATACAGAGTGAAACTTGTGTAAATTGACGTACTTTGACCACAAACTTAGGAAATTCATGGTCTTTGCATTGAAACTACTGTACAATAGTAGATTAGTTTTTTCTCTACGATTTACAGTAAAATAGGCTGAGAACGGTAGAGAATTTCTAAGTGTCTATAATATAGTTTAAAATAGCAACTTACTTAGGTAACGTTTATTTTCTATATATTAAATGTAATTTTTATCATCATAAACTGGTTAAATTTTCACATTGAAGAAATTTCTGTTTAAAAAATAATACAGTGGAATTTATTTAACACAAACTCGCTTAACACAAAAACTCTGCATAGAGAAAAACTTACAAAAACAACATTGCGGCCTCGACTAAAGAATAAACATTTCCATATTTTTTTTCTTTTAACACGAAGCAATCATTTAAAATGCATGTAATACAATGAACTTACTTAATTTTTAGATAGTAAATTTATTGGCTAATTTTAGATTATTAGAAAGGATGGAATGAATTTTATGATAAAGTTATAAGCGTTTTCCAAAAAGTTGAAAAACTTCCCTAAACTATTTGGTGTAAGAGGAAAAGTTACCAAAGGACAGACATTTTGTCTTAGATGAAAATAATTACAAGTAGGAGCGGTCACATATGGCTTTAATTCAGTTTTTGGGTCACTGGCACTGGAAGGTACTTTCATCCTGTACAGGATAAAATCTAAAAAAAAAATTAAAAATAGCATTTATGTTTCTTTTTTGTAGTTAAATCTATTTAGTGAATCTAAAATCGATAAGTTTACCATTGTATTGCCAGACGTCATTGGAGCAAAGATAAGTTACAATGAAGTTTGGTCCAATGTCCAAAACAGCCATTATTCGTCCATCCACATGAGTCACTAAATATTTATTTAGTAATAAATAAAATTAAATGAAATTTAATGTAAAGTTGATGTTACTTTGTTCATATAAATAAAAAACTCCTGGAATATCCGTTTCATCCACTCCAATTAGATTTTCAATGGCAAATGGTAGTCTGATTTGTAATTAGAAGTACAAATAGATTAGTAATTAGCTCACTTAAATCTATAAACTTAATTGTTATTATGTTTCTTACAAATAAAAAGTATTTTTCAATTGAAGTGATCCACTGTCGCTGCCATTGGTTTTTGGTAAATATGTTAGTTGAGCACACGAATAAGGATGTTTCTTGTCGATTTCAACTCGACAATATGACTGGTAATACAGTGGACCAAGTTCTACCAGCTATTTTAGACAGATTGTTACATTGTATGTCATATTAATAGTTCATAACTTATTTTACCTGCTCGTATTTGTAAGGTTTTGCTGTTATGTTGTACTTCTTTAACCTGTCCATACATACCGGAAACAAGTTAGCATTAAATTCAGCATTAGAAAAACTATGAAAATAGTATACAAAACAAACTAGCACTTTGAAAAGCAACATTATTCTTGTTTTTCAAATTTGTGACTGTTAATTTATCTGATAAGCTAATCGAGTATAATGTATGTGTCATGTAAAAATATGACGTACCATACTATGCATATGTTGTTTTTCCAAGTACCTATTAGTAATAGTAATATTAGCATTGGCTTTAAGCTTATGTGGCAACATATGCTCAGTTTTAACCGTACCATACCGTATTTTATTGACTTTCGAAATTAGTTTTTGTTGTTTAAATATTTTACATCTGTGTAAATCAAAGTTCTTTCATTTCAAAATTGGAAAATTTCAAGGCTATTGTATTGAAATTGAGCATTGGACTAAATAATTATATTTTTATGTACTTTACAGTAAATTAGGTTGTCGTGATAATCATAAGCATATTTCTCAGTGTGTAAATGATAATGTAGTTTAAGACAGCCTTAGCAAGTGCCTTAGCAATCCTACCGGGTGATTTCTAAGTTTAACGTCCGAAAACTAGTTTTTAATGTGCTTATAAATAAACGAGACTAAATCGCATCATATTCGATTGCGATTTGTCTCGTTTATTTTTTATGTCATATGGATAAAAAAAAACCATTAAAGAAACAAGGCTAATTTTTTTTTTGCAGTGGATAACAAAGTGGTATGGATTGAAAAATAATAGTGCATTATACTCTACTATATGAATTTCTAATTGATCATAAATTCATAGTAATATAAACTAATGACTGATTGATATTCGGTTTGAAACTAATTCTTCTTGTGAATTTTTGTTTAAAAATTTTATTGTTTATTACCAGTTATTGCCAGTTTTGCATTTATCAATTTATTATGCAAATATTTTAGCATTTTAACAGATTTATGAATGATAAAGTTTTGACACAATAAAAAATTGTGTTATTTATTTCCTGTGGATTACTTTATGTAGTTATGAGCTCAATTTTCGCAATTTTTTATATTTAGCATCATTACATAAAAAAAAATGATTTGCAATGCCAGTTTTTTAAATTTTTTTAAACAAATGTAACTAAATGAGTCGCTAGGTGACGCTACTTTTTCAACCAAACAGTAAGATATTCACCTCTCATTGCAACTCATAAACCCAACTGTCATAAATACATAAAACAAGTACTGTAGTTTATTATTGTTTATATTTATGCATGGATGTTTGGTACTTTCAACCATCAAATGAGTGAGGCTCTTTAATCTTCTTTCAATGACGTGGCATTTAGCATATTGCTCACATCAGCAAAAACAATTTCATCATTTTAAAAGTCGGATGTTTACTTTTAAACTTTAAAAACGAAAACTTATAAAAAAGTTGCACTATAGACTTTTTAAAGTTAAATGTAGGTCACAACAGGTGGTGCATGTAAAACATAAGAAAAAAGAAATTGCTGACGTCAAAAACCGGTTGAACAATAAACTCAAAGAGTGGAAATAAATTTGAGGTAAATTTTGAAGTAGGCGAGATTTCAGAATTGCAGGTAATCCGGTTTCTTTTCTAGCAATTGAAACATCCCAAACTTTTTTCTTTTCATAAACGGTGCAAAATCAATGTTGATGGTGAAAGTCAAGCATGTAATTAATCAGCTGATGAGAAACGAATTTGTTTTGAAATTTCCCTTCATTTCAGAGGTGACGCTTTTTACATGTTCAACGTCAATTGGCTGCCATGACACAGCAAATGTTACTACATTCCGGGGTTTGTCATCCGGCAAAAATAGTATTTACCTGTTTTAAAAGTGGCATCCATTGCTAGATCAACTTTTTGCCAATTCAAACGATGAGAACCAACTTGTAGAAACAAAAATGAGTGCGGTTAAGCTTGGACTTATCGTCGTTGGTTTTTACTTTTTAATTAATGGTAAGTTTAATTTCAACTGGATTTATTTATGTTAAGCTACTGTATTTAAGATTATTTTGGTTGAGGGATTGAAAAATTATTGATGAATTAGTGTATGCCGTATTTGTCTATTTGGGTTAGCAAGAAAAATACTACCGGTAATATTGTATTTATAAAATGTTGAAATAATAATTTTTTTATTTTAATTTAAGAAATTTGTTTATTCTAATTAAATTTAATGATAGAAATAAATTTTAATTTTTGTGACAATTTTGATTTATTTTCTTGACAATTTTGATTAATTTTTTGTTACAATTTTGATTTATTTTCTTGACAATTTTGATTAAATTTTTGTTGCAATTTTGGTTTATTTTTGAGACAATTTTGGTTTATTTTTGTGATAATTTCGATTAATTTTTTGTTGCAATTTTCGTTATTTTGTGACAATTTTTATTTATTTTTATGGCAATTTTGATTTATATTTGTGGTAATTTCGATTTTTAGTGACACTAAATCTGCACAAAGTTTATTGGCAGTTTTGATTTTTATTTGGGCAATTCTGTATAATTTTATTAATAATTTTTATTCATGTCAATAACACTTATTTTAGTAACAATTAATTTGATTCATTTTAGTGGCAATTATTTTTATTCATTTAATTACTTTAACAAGTTTGATTAATTTAAGTGACAATTCTTTTGATTCATTTAATTACTATAACAAGTTTGATTCATTTTTGTGACCATTATTTTGATTCATTTAATTACTTTACTAGTTTGATTAATTTCAAAAACAGTTTCAGTCATTTTTTGATCAATGTTTATCACTTTTTGTGAGTGAATCATAAAGTATTTGCATTGAAATGTTGTCTTATTTCTGTTTAAATTAAACTTGCTGACTGAAGTGCTTTATTTTCCTTGTGTTTTGCAAAGCTCAGTTTGTCACTAGGGCTTAGTATTTGCATTATAAAACTCATTTAACGCCTTACAGAGCGAAAATAATAGGAAATAAATTACAATAAAGTACATCTACAGTACTTACTCATCATTATATAGAAAGCTTTATTGTTTACGGATATTTTTAATTAAATTTCTTAAAACTTTCCCTGTCTAAGTTGCCATAAATGACTTTCAAATGCTTCAAGGAACTAACTAAAGAGAATTAAAGGTTCATATTATACCTGTAATTATGCTAATTATATTCCATTGAACAATAAATAAATATAAGTAACTAATCCTCATGAGAACTTAACAAATTTCAAAATAAGTAAATAAGGAAACCAATTTAAATTTGTTTCAGGATGTTTTTGTTTATCGTCTGGAGTGAATTTGTATGCATTGATTAACATGGATGGAGTGGATGGAAGTATCCAGTTCTCTCAAGAATCTGAAAATAGCAGTGTTTCCATTGAAATAAACCTTCGGAGTTTTAAAAGTGAACCTATTAACTATACCTGGGCTATAACCACTAACCTTATTTCATACAACGAGAAAGATCGTTGTAATAAACGAGGACTTGGAGCAAAGTAATTATTGGTTTAAATTTTCTTTAACAAATAAATTTATATTTGGTTTCAATTTAGGGTATACGATTTCACATCCAAGCATGGCGTTCTTACAGTTGATGGGTCATTTCCATCAAAGCCAATTGCGTTTCAAGACGACGGCTTCAGTCTTTTTGGTCCTAATAGTATATGGGAAAAATCAATTCTTTTAGAGGGTAGCACCACTGTTTGCGGGAACATTTTAAGTGCCGACTCAGTGAGAGTTGCTGAAGCTGTTTTTACCAGTCCAATTGCTGGATCGGTTCTGTTTCGTCAACTGCTTATTAATTCTGATAGTGTTCCTGTGACTCGTGTTACCACTGATTTATTCCACGTTGGATCAGCTACTCCAACATCTTCTAATAACGACTGGAGAATTTTAGCAACTGACATCTTAGATTCCAAATCTGAAGCTAGACATGCTGGATTTTGTGATCATTTAACAACTCTATATGATCCAGACAACGTTGATGAAACTAATTGTTCATCTACAAATCATGCTCACTGCAAAAGAGGTGAACTTACCAAGAAACACGGTCAAGTTCCAGTTGGTGCTAAAAGATCCCGCTATAGCCGAAGAGTAACTATCGACACTAATTTGCCACTTCCAGATTTGGAGGGACCTCGATTTCTGTATGTTGCTATTTACAGCCCAGCAACAAAGGGACAGGTGGTTTCATGTGCAAAAATTGCTCTGATTCAGCCTAAAGAAACAAGAGTGCAATTTTTTAGTGAAGGAGTAAGAGGATACATTGGGTTTAAACAGCAGTCGCCTTTAGATCCAACACAAGTCACTGTAAACTTAACCAATCTCCAGCAAACTGGTGTTTTTTATCATGTTCATTTATATCCAATTCAGCCCCGTCAAAGTAAAGATGACAAAGTTTGCTCTTCAGCCGATGACCATTTCAACCCATTTAATATTGTAAGAGCATACAGTCCATCACCAGCTAATGGAACTTTTGATCTTTATGAAATTGGAGATTTAAGTGGAAAATACGGTTCTTTGTCTGGAAATGAATTTTTTGGAGAGTATATTGATCCATACCTCTCACTTTTTGGTACTTACAGCATAGTGGGCAGATCGGTGGTTATACATAAGCAGGATTCCAGTCGTTGGATCTGTTCAAACATTGAATATCCTCGACCAGTGGTAACAGCAGTTGCTACCTTTTATTATCCATTTGTTGGAAGAGTAATATTTCGACAAGATGCAAAAAATGCAATGGATGACACAACTGTGTTTGTTGAATCTCTAGTCTATGATGATGGTTCTAAGAACAGCAGTCATAATCATCAGTGGTACATTCACACTTATAAACCATCTAAAGACGCTCTTGATTGGCAAAACAGATGCTTCAGCACTGGTCCAGCTTATAATTCATATAAGGTGAATGATAATGAAGATGGATATAAAGATTGTCGCATTGATAATCCTTTTCGATGCGCTACCGGTGACATAACTCGTAAATTTGGTCGAGTATCCATTTCGTCCTCACCTGAATTTGTTAACATCACCAGAAGATTTTACACAGATGTCAATTTACCTTTAAGTGGACCTTTAGGTGTTATTGGAAGATCATTGGTTATTCAAGATGACTTCGCACCGGACTTTCGAGGAAAGCGGATGGCTTGTGCCAAGTAAGACTAAAATATTTTAATTTTTATTTCTACAAGTAAAACTTTCCATTTTTTAATTTTACAATAGCATTCAAAAGAAATATCCATCAAGAGCACAAACTAAAGAATGGCATGTTTCCGGAACACCCTCTCAAATTGATGGTCAACTTGTCTTCGAGCAAGACACTGAGTATGATTATACCATTACCAATATCAAACTTCGTGGTTTAAATGGTATTGCATCTGGTTACCATATCCATGAAGTGTCTGTTCCTGTAGAATTATCTTATCCATGTACAAATGATGCTGTTTACGGGCATTACAATCCATTTGGAGTAGTCAGGAAAGATTCTCCTGCTCCTGGCACTGGAACTTCAGATCAGTATGAACTTGGTGACATGAGTGGCAAATATGGGACTTTGGATGCGGCGAATAGTATTATGATTGAAGATGTGGATTTTAACTTGCCTCTACAGGGACCACATAGTATTATTGGCAGATCGACTGTTATTCATAAGAAAGAGAAAGATGAAAGGTAAATTTAGTGAAATTAAATTGGATGTAGAAATTTTGTTTTAAAGCATAAGGTGAATTACTTTAGATGGATATGTGGAGATGTCCAATCATTTGTTAAAGAAAATGCAAGAAGGATACAAGCAATTGCCTCGTTCCACCATCCAAAGGGCTTTGCTTATGGATATATAAGACTTGTAATTAAAAATATTTTTATTTTAAATTTTCATGTTAGATGTTAATAGGATTTCATTTTTGTAATAGGGGCAATTGGAATATTCTGATGGAAGTTTGAGTGACACAACAATTGAAGTAAATTTAAGATATCCAGGAAGAAATAATAAAAATATTGTAAGTATTATTTTTGAATACGAGACAAAATAGTCACAAATTAAGATGTTTAAAGCTGTTTTCGCTAAAGAACTTCTGTTGTTTATAATTAGACGAATGGTCATGGATGGGGTGTATATGTTGGTTTAGTTGGAGAAGATCAAGCTGTCAAGGAACAAATAGCCAGATGTATGGCTGCTGGATATCGTTATAATCCTTATAGAGTTGTTTCTGATAACGTAAATAAATAATTTTAAATTTGGTGTGTCTATGATAATCAATTGGGTTTTTCTACAGAGCAACTATGGCACTATGTGTACTCCTCGAAGTCCACTAAATTGTGAAGTGGGAGATGTAAGTGGTCGCCTTGGTTCCATAACCGTTGGTGGTCAAAGAATGGTCTTTACTGATTCTAATTTACCACTAGCTGGAAATTATTCAAGTATAGCATTATAAAGTTTTAAATATAATTTTGTGCTCATTTGTTTATTATTATTTAGTTATGCAAAAGTCCATTGTAGTGCTTGATAAAAATGGAGAAAATTTAAGGTTTTCTTGTGCCAGAATTGAACCTGATAACGACATTGTGCAAAAGATTCAAATTAAGAAAATTGGAAAAGGCAGTGGGTAGGAAATTAGGAATTAAAATTTTATAAAATCAAAGAGACGAATTTAATTAAGTTTTTTTTTTTGCTTAATGTTAGACACACTTTTATTGAAAAAGTCAGAGACGTTTTGTCAGTTCCTGAATGGATGATGCATTTGGACAGTGGAGAAACACAAGACTATGAAGGCTGTATGCATTACACAATTTATTTCAGAGGCCCTGATGCTGGTCGACTGCAACAAGACCTTGACAGTTTGCTTAACTCGGGCTATCCCAGTAGAAGATATGCAACTGCTCCTGGCGATCCACCAATTCGCAGGGTGAAATTTCCATTTCAGCCATGCTCCACAGCATGTAAGTTTAATCCAGCTAAAATAATTTCATTTAATATTAAATTTGACCAATAACAATATTTTTGTTTTAATTTTAGTGGACCATTTGAACAGCAGCAATCGATGGCAAGGAAATCTGGCATTATTAATATTGGTTCCTTTCATTTTTATTTTAAATTTTTAAAAAATTCCGCAAAAAAATTATGTTTTTAGAAACCAAATACATGTTTTTAATTTTAGTCACAATAAAGTAAATTATTTTTAAGGTTTTATTGCGAAAATCTAAAAAAAACATAATTAATGAATGTATTATAATGGGAGGGAGGAGCTTAACTAATTTGAATAGCGGCCATTACGGTGGGCGGAGCTATTGCGTTTTGTCTAGACATATGGTGACACCTGGAGGTGACTTTTTCAATGTGTTGTGAATGGCTGTATAAATTGCCTATAAAGAAAATCAACAAGCATCTTTGAATTGAGTCTCTAAATCAACGTAAGTAACCTTTTACTATTTGATAAACACGGTTTAACGCTCTTTACCTGCAGAATAGTAAGTAAGTTTAACAAATTAAACCGGTTTTGCAGTTGTTAATCCGTTGGGTCGTGATTAATCGTCGCTAAACAAGCATGACCTGGGCTGCTCAATCTCGTAAGTTTATCATTGGTCGAATTTGACAGGAAAATGACTAGTTAGATAATCACATTAGACCAGGACAAGTTCAGTAATATTTAAAGTATAATATGACAAAAGCTGTTAATGTAAAATGTGGAAATTTTTATGTGGGTTTAGTGTTACATTTGGAACACATGAGAATAGTAAAATGCATTGAGGCTTTCGGCTAATTTCACGTAATTTATGTTCTATACGCCGGCATTTGTTGAAAGGGGGCGTGAAGGGATGTTGCTATGCACCATTCGCCGATAGAGGGCGCTGTTAGTTTATCCGTGTATTTTCAATGGGTCTGGTTGCTAACCAGGTGATTACCGTGAATTTCACAAGTGTCCCAGTCAGTTCATGCAAAGGTTCACGAGGTGAACATTCCGTGGTTATTGACACTTTGTGAGGTGTTTTGCAATTTTTAACCTATAATATTTATGATTACCACCACTAAAAAAGCTTTAAAAGTACTTAATCACAAACTTAAAATTAATTAACTAAGCGTTTATTACGTTTGCATTAATTTATAAACATCAGAACTATTTATTGACGCGCAAGTAGGCTGCTTGTAAACGCGGCGGTAATGCGGCTTTAAATTTCCCGAAGAAAAAAAAAATCGTGCGCGTAAAAAAATAAAAATGTCTGCCGTTTCTTGTTGATCGATGACGGAGGGTGTTTTTGGCATTTTTGTTGCTGTGTTTCTTGATAATATCTGATCGAAATTATTGCGGTGGGGGAGGAAAAGTGTTGTATTTGAGAGGAATATGCGCTGTGAGTTTGTATTGTGCTTGTCATCGAGGTGAAAGTAGATGTTAACGATGACTTCGATGCTGCCGTTCACTCCGCCGATTGTCAAGCGACTTCTCGGGTGGAAAAAAAGCGAAGGCGAGGACAAGTGGTCTGAGAAGGCGGTGAAAAGTTTGGTGAAAAAACTCAAGAAAACAGGCGGATTAGATGAACTTGAGAAATCGATAACTTCACAAAATCCAAACACAAGGTGTATTACAATCCCTCGGTGAGTTATTTAATGGCAAACAAGCTGATTTTATGCTCGGAAAAATGCAATCGACAGTGCCAAAAAATTCAACACAGCTCCTATAACATCACAATCATTGGTTTTTCTCTTTTCTCTCGTTTGTTTTTCAATTTTTGTTTAATTTTTAACATGTAACTAGTCTTCTGAGCTTTTGTTTTTCTTAGATTTTAATTGGACGTTTGTGATAAGACACATTGGTTGTCTGTAACTGTGTGACTGTGACTCTGTGTAGTGTTTTGATTTGAGTGCCAACGTCCAGAAAAGTTGTCTTCTCATTTCGATGCTTTCCTACGAAATTGATAACGTAAAAACAGCTTTTGATTAGCTTAATTGGTTGTCTATTGACATGCTGAGAGGGTTGACGTTTTTGTGCAAGTCTTGTTGTTATTGTGAGGATTTAAATTTGAGGTTCAAATAAGGTCAAAATCAAGATTTTTTAAGCCTAACCGCATGGTTGCAATGGAGAAACATCAGCCATTTTACTCAAATTTGGCTGTGTTTTGCTTTTTCTGTGTGATTGCTAAAATATTCAAGTTTTAGATTGTAAGTATGTTTAATTTATTAGGGTTTATGTCATTTCAGAAGTAAGATAAGCTGTTAAGTATTAGCTACAGAATTTGTGATGTGTTAAAGATGAAAAATTTTGACCTTCAAGGTTTTAGTTACAGAATTAGATTTTAAGGCTTGAAATTTGGTTCCATTTCTTTAATGTTTAGTTCTAGTTTCAACTTTTAGAGAGCAAAATCTGGTTCTGTAAGATCCATTTTTTTGTATTCTGTGTTGACATTGTTATATATTTTTGGTTTTAAGGGATCAATTTTTAGTTCCAGCTTTTAAGACTCTTAAGAGCTTTTTTTCCATTTCTTTAATGTTTAATTCTATTTTCAACTTTTAGGAGGCAAAATATGGTTCTAGGAGATCTATTTTTTTGTATTCTGAATTGTGTTATATATTCTTGGGATCAATGTTTGAGTTCCAATTTTTAAGAGCTTTTTTCTCATTTCTTTAAAATTTAGTTCTATTTTCAACGTTTAGGAAGTACAATATGGTTCTATAAGTTTCATTTTTTTGTATTCTGAATTTACATTGTATTATAAAGTCTGGTCTCAAGGGATCAATGTTGGATTTCCAGCTTTTAAGAGCTTTTTTCTCTAGTTCTCAACTTGTAAGAGCTTTTTAAGATGAAGTTTTTTTTTTAATTTGATACAAAGTTTGGTTTCATGGTTTTCAGTTTGGTTTATCGTTAGATTTAAGGATGAAAATATAGTTTAATTAACCAATCTATTGAGTTTAATTAACATTTTAAGCGCTTGTGTTTGATATCCATAACGAAATTCAATTTTCCAGATTTAAATTTAATATTTTAGGAGCTAAATTCAGATTTGTCAGATACCGGTATTTATTGTTGAGTTTTCTGGTTGAGATGTTGCATTTTGACTCAAAACTTGCAATGCTATATCACCCGATTTAGATTATAAAATTTAACTTTTAAAGTTTCTTTATTTAAAACCAAGGCATTTTAAATGTTAATTTTGTTTACTTAATTCGTTTAAACTTGTCACTTTATTCTCTTTTAATTTTATTTTGATCATTAAATTGTAGAAGTTATAAGTGGTTTTTTATTAAATTGTAAAATGTTTCATTGTTTAGTTTTAGATGAAAGGGGGGTTTTATTAGTGTGGTTTTATTACTTTATAAAACAGGTTCTCTACATGTGTATTCATTTCTTAAATTTGTTTAAATTGGGATTTTATTACCTGTAGATTGTACAACTAAAAACTGCAATTGCAAACAAAAAAACTTAACATTGGTGATGTAATTACTATTTATGTACTACCACTTTGGTTTATCCCTAGGGGTGGCAAGATAAGGAATGTGGTGCAGTTTACTTAAGTTATTTGAAAATTACTTTGGGGGGGGAGTGTAATAACGATCAAGGAACCACCATTCACATGCTGATAAAGTAACTTTATGTAAAATAGGAAACTAAAGTTACTTTACTCCCTTGTACAGTAGTTATTCCCTGTCAGTGTCATAAGGGGTCACATGAGAACATATGGACTGTTGACCAGCTTTCCAGTCTCAAATATTTAATCATTCGTAGATGAAACTTGTGTCAACAGAGATCCAGACAACTCCAGTCCATCTGGTCAGCACCTGGACGAAAAATCGTTGTAAGGTCTAGGTAAATCCCTCTGACCAAACATCTTCAGGAACAAAGTTAATGGTATTGATGGAGCTTGTCAAGAAATCGTTGTTTTAATTATCAAATTGATTTTAGATGACATTTTGAAGTTAAATGTAGGAATCAGAAACAACTGTTTTTAACAGTATTTTGTTTATGAAATGTTTTCTTGATTTTGTTGCAGCAGATATATAGAAAACTTTGACCAGAATTTACCAAATGAGTTTTAATGTCAATATTTAGTCTTCTTTTCGGTCCACGGGTCAAGGATAATCCTGTTAGTAGTAGAAATAAATTTCAATTTTGTGTGTATACATACATGGTGTGTGTATATTCGTTTACCATGGGAGCCGAGCACTCTTTTGTACATTAAATTTTGAATGGAGCTTGAGAAAAAAGCAGGTGAAAAAAAATACATCAAAAGAAAGCTAGGTTAGGGCCAAAGGTACTGTACCTATTACATCGGAATACACCCCTCTTTTTTATTTTGTTGGGTGCAGTACTCCCTGTTTTTGGGCATGAATGGCTTTTTCTACATTTCTACCGTGTTTTATGGAAATAAGTTGAAGTTCACACGATGTAACTTTTAAATTTTGCTTTTTATGTTCCCTGTTTTTTTATATTTTTTATTTGTTGTGGGCTCCTTTCTTCTCTCCAACCTTATATATCAAAAATCGGGTTTTTTAAATTTTAATTTCTTTCCCTCAATTCTTTCTATGAGTTATGCAATGCTGCTCTACCCCACCCTTTTATTAGTTTTCAAACTCTTAGCTCATACTGGAGCTGTTGGGTCAAAGTTGTCCTTGAAGAGGTCAGTAAAACACGTGAAAGAGCAGTGAGGGAAATTTTGTGAGCAAAGAAACAGAAAAGAGCACTTGAGGGACACACAAAATGTAGGTTTTTATGAGGATTGTTGTCAAGGAACCCCTCTAAATGCTGATTAATACTCTCTTGGCAACTGTTAAACTGATTTTTTTCTTCTTTTGATTTGAGCTCTGCCAAAAACTGAAATCTTGTGATGATGATTTGAGTATTTTAATTGTTATTTTATTTATTAGTTTCATAAGAGTTGCTATGTTACCTGTTTTTTAAGGAACCAAAATGAAGGAAATTGTAAAGATTAGTTGCTATGAGTATTGTGATATGACAATTGTGTGTTTTCTTTTTTTGAAGATTATTTTTATTTACAGTTGAAATTGACAAAGCCATCATTCTGGTTCCTAAATTTAGAAAACGGATGCAAATTCATGATTTATTAGCGGTTCTCAAATCATTGTACATTTTTAAGAATTTAGTTAGTTTTATTTATATTTTGTTGTAGTTTTTAGTAGTTTTTTTTTTAATTTTTTATCGGGTGAGTTTCAAAATTGTTCATTTTTAAAGTGCCCGTTTCTTTATTGTTTTATGGAGAAGAAAAGTAACCATAAAGAAATTAAACTAATGTGTACTAGTTTTTGCATAACTGTACTTTGTCGTGTCTTTTTTATCCTTTTAAGTATTAACAGGAACCTTACATAATTTCATAATCAGGTGTTTTTTAGTGTCCCCTAAATTTTGAGAACCACATTGAGTTTTTATGTCAATGTCGATTATTTCTTAAAAGTTTAATTTTAACTTGCAAATTGTAACGCATTAAATTCAATGTTTTATTATGTAAAATCATGTGAACTTGAATAAGTAACTAAGCATATGATAAAAAGTGTTTAGTTCTAGAATGAATGGATTTTCATACTTTTTTTTCAGTTAGTTAAAAAGGGGGAGATTTATATTAAAATGATCCCTTTATGTCAGGCTTCTTTCAATAGGGCTGATTAGCAAGAAACCATGCATTTTCCAAAGCACTATAAAAAAGCAGGTTCAGTGCTGAAAAACGATGGAAGGATTTTGCTACAAGTTCTCTCTAGTTTTTCTGAGTATTTCTTAACGGGTTGCTCTTTTCTTCAACACACCACCTGGTGGTGCTTCAGCTCATGGTGCTTAGGTGTCATTGCCATTGCTCCCCACTTAAAAAAAAACCACCCTCCATGGTTGGGCCTCACCCAAAAAAAGTTTTCTCACCCTCGTTTATCATGCTCTAGTGCAGAAGGGAAGTGAATGTCTGCTAACATGTCTGGTAAAATAGGAACTTCCCCTCCCCCCCTTATTCTTTTCGATTATCAAGTGACTCCTCTGGCCTCGAAACAAAAGGGTTGATATTAAAACTCTTCTCAGCCAACTCAATTAGACATTGAGCACATGATGCTGGGATGGGATGGCCTTAACCCTTTGCCCTTTAACTTTGTAATTTACGTACTATGTAACAATAGAAGTATTTATGTTTAATGTAATTTTCAATTTTTTACACTTACAAATTGCAAGGCTGTTTGCTTTTTCTTAAAAGAGGGAAAAACATTTGGCTGATTCAGCGCTATTATTTTCCTTGTGCAAGACGTTATGTAATAATTTTGTTGGAAAGTGCCAGTAATTAAAGTAATTTAGTAGTGATAAATTGTAACGCAATGGGGCATTAAATTTAGCTATTAAATGACAGATTTAAACAATTAGATTTCACTTTTTTTATTAAATACTTAAGCAAAATTTTAAATTGTTTTCAAGAACTAGATGGAAGCAAAAGTTTGGTCGTTAAAGCCAGTTGTAGTGTAAATAATGACAATCTGTTGTGAAACAAAGTAGATTTGGTATTTAAAAGCAACATTTAGTGTCTTTAACTTTAAAGTACAGGTATCTTAAATAGTAATATGTACAGTATGTTAAACTATTACCAGTATTTCTGCTTTAGAAAGTATAATAATGCCTGATAACTAAATTTTATATAAGATTTGTTGTTTACGTCAGAGTTAGTGACTGAAATAGCAAAATCTGTCTTAAAGAGTAATTTCTGTAATTTGAAACATAATTTCAGTCACGTTATCGTTACAAAATGACAATACGTGCTTAAAATGACTTAAAAATTTCAAATAAGTGATTGAAAATCAGTTTAATGTGTTTGTAAATAGTACCGATTTATTACTATAGAAACAATCGTATTTTGAATAGCTAATTCACTAAAATTAGTTGTTTCACTAAGCTACTAAGAAGCTTATCAGCTAACTAAACAACTGATAAGTGGTAATATTGAGTATATTGATACGAATAATACAGTATGTACGTGTTGTAGCTTCTGAACTATTTAATTTTAGATAGAGGAAACAAATGGAACTAATCTGACTGTTTGTTGGACGATAAAACAACAAATTAATTAGTAATACAAATAATTAAGAACTAAGCAACAGTCTAACAACATAATAATATACTTGTACCTTTCATGTGAACCCTTTATCATTTAATTAAATCAAGTTAATAACAATATCTAAATGACATGATAGTCATATACCGAAATTACATGTGACAGACAAGTCGTAGACATGTCTATTATTTTTCTATTACAAAGGGGTTAACCGACATTTGTATTTTTTATTATTGTAAGTTGAGCAACCCATTAAAAATGCGTTTTTAGGAGTTTAGATCGGATAATCCAGATGGCATAAGATTAACCGAGGCGTGTATATATATATATTGTGTGGGTAAATGTGAACAGCTGCGGTTTATTAAACACTATTTAGTATGAAATTGCTTCCTATTGTCGAGTTGGAAGTACTTGCAGTAACTAGATGAGGTGGCAGGTGCTTAATTCAAGTGTTGCATGAGATTTTTAAGGTTTTTTTAAAGGGGGATAAGGGGTTGTGGTTTGACTGATTAACTTGCAGCTCACATTTTTCCTGAGTAAAATTCTGCTTAATTTGGATTTTTTTAACGTTTTTCCCAAAGACGTATGAGTTTTTGAACTTGTTTCTTGATGTTAAACTGAGATGTAATTACACGAAACAGTAATGCTGGCAATACGTGTTTAGCAAACATTATTTTTTCTGGTACTGTATTTAATTGTTATTTATTTTATTTTAGATCGTTAGATGGTCGTCTTCAAGTGTCTCATAGAAAAGGTCTCCCTCACGTTATTTACTGCCGTTTGTGGCGTTGGCCCGACCTCCAATCACATCACGAACTGAGAGCCACTGAAAATTGCGATTTTGCTTTCAACCTGAAAAGAGACGAAGTGTGTGTCAATCCTTATCATTACTTACGGATTGAGACTCCAGGTTTGCTTAGATTATCTTTTTATGAAGACCAATGCTAATGATAGCAATTTTTGTTAAATTTTAGCACTTCCACCCATTCTTGTACCTAGAAATACTCCAGGGGATGTACCCCAGGAATTCCCACCTCTGGACGATTACACCAACTCTGTTCCAGAGAATACGAATTTTCCAGGAGGACTGGATAATCATACCTTTCCACTGACAGAAACGCCACCACCAGGGTATATGAGTGAAGATGGGGAGAATCAAGACCAGAATACGACCGATAATCTCTGTAAAATTAGTTGACACAGTTAGACAGACGTTTTAAGTTGATCTAATTAGTTTTCATATTATTTTATTAGCCTTGATGCCATCTCCCAGTCCCCCAATTGATGTAGCACCGGTCACCTACTGTGAACCAGCTTTCTGGTGTTCAATCTCGTATTATGAACTGAACACTCGAGTTGGAGAAACGTTTCATGCTTCTCAGCCGTCTTTGACAGTCGATGGATTCACGGATCCTTCTAATTCAGAGAGATTTTGTTTGGGCTTGTTATCTAATGTCAATAGAAACACAGTAGTGGAACAAACCAGGAGACATATTGGTAAGAATGGAAACCGCTTGGTGAAATGTGAATCTGAAATTGACTTGAGTTACTATAAACGCAGCTGAATGTGTCTGAGAATGGCAAAGTTTTATGAAGCTTTAGCGACAAATGGCAGTAAACGCTCATTTTTCTTTTTTTAGTAATGGCTGAAAACTAAATGCATTTATAAATGGCGTTATACGTACTGCAGGTGTGATATTGTCTGACCAAAAGTTGTCTGATCTAAGAATTGGCTGAATATTATTTGCTAGTTCTCAAAAAAAACTGAGAATTGTATGTTGATTCTCGAATATAACAAAAAGAAAGCCCAATGTGACTCTAAATTAATAGAAGATTGCCAAATTATAATCTCAGCTGCTTTATAAATATACAGTATCTAAACTTTTTTTATGACAAACCTTGAAACTCTTTAATAGTATGTTGGTCTCAAGGTCAGGTTCTAGTTGTAACTGGATTTTCTGATACAAATAATTTGATCAACTTTTAATTGGCAATGTTGTTGCAGGCAAAGGCGTGCGGCTTTATTATATTGGTGGTGAAGTTTTTGCTGAATGTCTAAGTGATAGCAGCATATTTGTACAGAGTCCCAATTGCAATCAGCGCTATGGTTGGCACCCTGCCACGGTCTGCAAGATTCCGCCGGGTAAATTTACTTTTTAATTTTTATGTTCAACTTTGTTTTATTGATTTCGTAAATTATCTAGGTTGCAACTTAAAAATTTTCAACAATCAGGAATTTGCCGCTCTTCTAGCACAGTCGGTCGGTCAAGGTTTCGAAGCTGTTTATCAGCTAACTCGTATGTGCACCATCAGGATGAGTTTTGTTAAAGGTTGGGGTGCTGAGTACAGAAGGCAGACTGTTACGAGTACTCCCTGTTGGGTAGAATTACATTTAAATGGTCCTCTTCAGTGGCTGGATCGTGTACTGACTCAGATGGGTTCACCAAGGTTACCTTGCTCCAGCATGTCTTAAAATTTCTAATGATTTTTAAATTTCTGACAAAATTAGCAAGAAGACAGAAAAATTCAAATGTTTTTACGTCCCTTTCAAATCCCTTTACTCTTTTTCCTTATCTGCTTATTCAGTTGCATTGCATCTGTGAAAATCTGCTGAGGCTTAACAGTATTTATGTACTTGTGTACGGAAAGTAATTTTTAAAATTGCTTCTAAATTAAGTAATGAAAAGTTCTGACCCTAAATTTATCACATACAAACATTTATGGTTTAATTATTATAAGATTTTTAGCTAACCTGCTCCATTTTAGTCATGTTTATTTTTTTTAAACGTTTGGTAGGTATAGGAAAGGTTGTTTTATTGGAACTTAGTACCCTGAGATGATGACTAGAATATTCCTTGAATGTGCCAAAAACTAGCTTTTATGTCCCAGAATTTGGCTTTGAGATACTAAATTATAACTGTACTTGAGGCACTAGTCTTTGTTTTGAGAAGGTAAATTGCCACTATTACTTGTGAATTAGTTCCTAGGTGATTTGGCTTATAGTGAATCAAGTTTTGGGCACGAATTTTGATCTTCTAGTGACTTAATTGACATTTTGAAACACAAAATTTTTTGTTCCTAAGCGACTAAATTTGGAGCTAGAAATACACTTTACTTTGAGGCATTAAACTTTAGTCTTGATATTAGATTTGGTGCTTGAGGCACCATTTGTGTTTTGATAGTCTAAATTTATTTTTATATTTTTAGAAATTTTGTGCACGACATTTTGGTTCTTAGTAAGCATTTTAAATTTTTATCTACTGAAATATTTTTTAGGCTGTAGAACTTAAGGGCAGGAACACAATTTGATGTCAATTTTTTAAACCATTTTTAATGTAGGGATACATGTATTTCAAATTTATTTTTTGGTTGGGGTTGGTCAGTCTCCATTCTTTGCTCAAAAAATGATGGAATGGATTTCTGATAATCCATTATGCACTAGTCAGACAGTGCACTTGATTGTTTTGTCAGAGGAAATATTTTGAAGAACTTTTTATCGGTCTTTTATTGTATATTTGGCAGCTTTTGAAACTTGTGCGTTTGTAGATGAAACGTGGAACTAAATGATTGAGTGGCAGATTATCACAGAAGGCATTGTATAAGGAACTAGACAATTTACTAGTACTATTATTATTAGAAACTGTCGTTTTATCTTTTATTTTAATAATCAATTATTTTTTTGGTTTAACATCCAAAAAATGAAATTTGTTTCTTCCTTTCTTTTATTATTTTTTTTGGAAATATTTAAATATAAATGTTGATTGTGTGTGGGAGCAGCTGTGTGGATTCCCAGGAAAATATGAGGAGCAGTAAATTGAAAAGAAAAATTTTTTTATGAAAAAAAAAGAAAAAAAATATACAGAAAATAGGTAATGGTTGCAGATTAGATGCCGTGATTTTATAATAACAAAAAAGCACATCCCTCCCTTTCCCTTCCGATTTGCTTCTTTTGCAAAAGTTTTATCTTCAGAAATACCGTATGGAAATACTGCAATTTATATTTTAGTCTTGTATAATTTTTTTTGTTATAATATCGACTATGCTTTTTCAGTCTTTCATCCCGATTGAAAAAAAATCAGTGTCCATTGTAATGATATATGTTAACATGAACTCCTACTACCTTTTGACGTCATATATGTGCATTTGTCTCTAATTAACTCTTAATGATTATTCTTCTCAACTGTATTGTTGACGATCTCTTAAAATGGAGAGTGCAACCAATTTACTGTCACAATTAAAACATGTTCATCAAAAAAAAATTTATGTTTTTCGATTTTTGTAGGACCGCAAGGAACCACTGTTGAATTTCGCAAGCGCAAAGTTGGTTTCGACAAGTAAAGTTATTTTCACTTGTAATTCGGATTGAAAAGTATTCTCGTAGAAAAACGCTTTACTAACGCATATTATCGTGTTTTATATCGCAGTTTTTTGATTTGCAGATTTTCGCAAGAAATGGATGCATGCAAAGTAGAAAGTTTTAAGGTGCGAAACGGTTACAGATTTTCTGTTTGTATTTCATACGGAACAGTCGAGGTAAAAGAAAGTGTCACTGCCAATAACTAGTTTTACAAAATGATTTTAAGAAAAATATTCTGAAAGACATTTAGTTGCTAGCTTATTAGGCGATGAATACTCTAGTTTGGTTTTGTGAAGTCTAGGACAACACCAATCAACTCTGAATTTAAAGTATTACAGTATTTGCAAATGTTGAATGCAGAATGCAGCCTTTTCTCGATTGCATTTTGCAATTTGATCTCGATGCGGAACTGGTTTTAATGGAATTTACTTTTGCATCAACTTTGTTGGAACTGGTGACAGGTTTGACGTTTTATAGTAAAATGGATGGCACCAACAGTCAACGGTAAGCTCTGCCTCATATGTTACCAACTTTTAATGGGCCTTAAAGATATTTGTTCTTCGGCGAACTTGCAGATATGAATTTGATGAGTGAAAACGAAAAACGATCGGAATGCAGATCAAACTTTTACAAAATTCATAAAAGTATTTGGTTTGTGATTAGAAGTTAACTGTAAAACAGTTTTAATCAGCAATTGATTACTGCAACTTTATTGACTTGGAAGGAACATTAGCATAGAAGTACCAGTGCTCTTGCTTTGTCAATTACACATTTTGCAGAAAATTTAAAGGATTACGAGCATTTGGTAAGTGAAAACTCGAATTATTTATCATTTTAAATAGTTTATCTTAGTTTTTTATCATAAAAGTCATAATAATGGTAGTTACAGTGAAATTTATGCGCTTTTTGTATACTTAATACTAAGTTTTAGTGTCCTAAAAGCTCATTTAATTACTTATACTTTGATGATGATACTATAAAATGTTAGTGACATCATCTATTACCAGCTGAGAAATCGTTATATGTTGGGTTTTTTCATTGAAGTAAATTATGGGGATGAATTGTCAAAACATTTTACAGCAATTGACATTTACGCACAAGGAAAACCACGCGTGGTTTTTACTTTTAAATTGACATTTTATTAACATGATAAGACTTTATTTTTTTTAAAAAAAATCAAAAGTTGTAAACACAATCGTCATTCAGCAATTTCCTCTTTCTAATTTTACATTGATTATGACATCATTGTTGACGAAATACGTTATCTTGATAGTAACTTAAATAATTGTGCATGTTAAGTTCAGCGTAGATTATTTTTTCCAAGTGGATGATTACTTTAACTGAAACATTAAAAAAAAAAGTAAGGAAAAATTGGCATTTAAAAGAGAAAAATAAATGTACAGACAAAATAATTTTATTATCTTAAAGAAAACACTCATATAATACAGGTAGATACCAACATCATTGAGTTGTCTTTTTTTTCAGACAAAATTTAGCAATAACTTAAGCAGCTATTGCATAATATAAAAAATTTACAACTTTTTCATATCATTGAATTTATCACGGTTTTAATTTCAATTTTTCAAGACTGAAAACAACTTCTCCGTACATTAAAAAATTAAGACAATAAATAAATATATTAAAGCAATAAATTATATAATGAAGTAATTTTTTTGCTAATTAAAAAAACTTATTTTGGTTTGAATTACAAAAGTTTTGGCAATTTTTAAAAATAATTTAGATTTCTTTCTGTACTGTATAGCAGTACACATACTTTCTTAAATTATGTGGACACCATATTGGCACTTGAGATTCGGTGATGATTACTAATGAATGACATCATCATGTTCATAATGCTTTTTGAGTATGGGCCAATCCACATTCATTTAAACGCATACACACACGTAGGAAAAATAAATAAATAAATAATATAAATTAGATTGAATTGAAATCTCTAAAGAAAAATAGTGTAAACAAAAATGCTAATTTCATGGTTCTCAAATTTTGAGAAGTACCAGTGGTTAAGAAACTTTTTTTATCAGTTGATAGACCATCCATTAGATTATTGTGAGACTAGTATTTTGATTCCATTTAGCAAATCTCAAGGTAGTATAGAAAATAATTTAGAAATGATACCAGTCTACAAGCTAATTTAGAAATGATACCAGTCTACAAGCTAATTTAGAAATGATTCTGGTCTACAATCAAAACATTTGAGAACCATATTGCTATATGAATGAAATTACAATTTTTTTTTTGAGAAAATAAAAAAGTTGTGACCAGTCACACACACACACAATTGACAAATTTTTCGTTTTTAAAAAGTATACAAATTCGTTTGACAATAATTAGAATTTCCCTGAGATCAATATCATTTTTTTAAAAGCACATTAAAAATTTTGGTGTTTTGATATGCATAATTATAATAAATAATTGATCACATTAATTTAAATAATTTTGTTTTTCATTGTTAATTTTGTGTGTGTTTTAACATCAAGGACTCGTTGTGGTGGCTAGTAGTAGGTCTAACACTGCTATGGTTTTAGTGCTGATTAGACAGGTGTACATGCTATCCCTAGAACTATTTTGGCTGTTTGGATAGTCTTTGGATGTTGCAGATGATATTAAACTTGAGCGTTCACTGGTTGTCAGTTCCACTAAGCATTCCATTGAACACTGCACATTCTGTAAACTGCCTATGGATCTGAAATTTCAAATGCAATTACTAAGTTAGTAAAATGCTTTGATATATTAGTTAGTACTTTTATTATTGAAACTTACTCTTCTAACTTATCCTTTAGTGAACTGCTTCTTGTTTGCTGGCTGGCAATTGCCTGTATGTAAGCAGCATGATGAACTAGAGATTTGTAAATTTCTTTCAACTTTTCCAGTTTCTATAGAAAAAAAATATAATAATTGGGTAATTAGATATGGTGCAAATAAAAGTGAAGGTCAAAAAATTTACCATCTAAAAGTAGTTAAAAGTAATAAGTGGAAAGACATTAAATAAAATAGAAATTTTTGAGTTAAAAATAATTTTCATAAAAGAAAACGTGCGATTTTGGTTCATTCGTTTTTTTTAAGTTTCTAGAGAATTTAAGATTTAGTTATGTTTCTTAACCATTATTATGCATGCCAAGCAATGCAAAGTCAGTAAACTTTAGACATTCAAATAACATGGACAACTGCCAACTTTATGTAAGCCAAAAATACATAGCTTGAAATTAGCATGCAAACAGATTTGACTAAATCTACATAATACAGTATTGCCATGGAATTTGACTTGAGGTTTAATTTGAAGCAATTAATGAAAATATAAATACCGTCATATCATTGGTTATCGCTGGTAGAGGAATGGCTTCTGTTAGCTGAATACCAGAACACAAGGCTGTGGTTCCCTGAAAAATAAACAGACATTAATTACAAGTACAAGGAAATTTCAATGACTTAATTATTAATTATTTTTGAGAATACACCATTTTGATACAGTAATTACTTATTAGTACAGTTATACTTGAAAATGGCAGGCTGTTTCTATTCGTGTGAAATTGACATTTTACGTGTAATGAAATCTATCATACCTATCAGCATTTAAAATACTGACAAAATTAGGCCATAAATAAGTAAATCAAATTCAGGTAATGATTGTTGAATTTGGTTAATTAAAAATGAGACACACAACTGACTATTTTATTTTTAAACAACTAATTAATCAAAGTAAATGACTTAAGACGAAATTAAGTTGATGAATAACAACTTTTAATTAAACTTAGTTATTAAATTTTAATAATTAAAAGTTAGATGATGTTTTTTAAATCAAAAATCACTTAAACAATTGAAAATTGCATTTTTTTCTAACCGGTGCCATTTGGTATCAAATTACGCATCAAAATTAATGAATTTGTTAATTAACCAATTAAAATATAATTAAAGAGTTGCTTACTGACACACTCTGCAGGTTTGCCAGTTTTTCTTTGGCCGTATTGGTATACATGGTGACTGAATCATAATCAATTGAAGCTTGTGAGCAGTCCAGACTGTTGACACTGCATGGATTGGTCAGCCTGTCCGTGGAGATCAACTGTGAAATTGGAGCTCTTTTGCTTCTTATTCCCAGTGGATTTGCTTCACAAGCCGATGTCCACCAGCCACTCAGCAGCAGTGACACTAAAAACAAAAATATATTGGTCATGTTCACTGTCTTCTGTCCTTGTTAGTCGCTCGTAATTTTATCACTCAAAAAAAGTTTAATGTAAGTTATTTATAGTGTTAGTATTAGTAGTAGCGGTAGTGATAGTGGTGGTGGTGGCTTGAATCATCTTGTTGCACTCATTTGAGTGTAATAGATTGTCAGTGACAAAAAGCAGGTGGCCACTTTTAAAGCAAAAGGAGCCAGACTGATTATTGAGGAAGGTATAATAAGTAAAAACAGAAGGGGAGATGATGGTGTGGTGGGAGGTGACATTATAACCTTGGCCAATCATAGCCAAATACGGGACACAACATTTTATAAAACTATATAACACAATGGTTATCAATCTTTTGCGATTCGCGGCTCAAGTTTTCATCAATCTGTGATAGGTTATCGATTTACAAAACATAAATTCTAGTTTATTACAAGTTTACAGACTTTTAGATTTATAATTACACAAGTATCTAAGTCTAATTCCAATTTTATTTTAGTTTTAAACAGTTTGTCAGTTTTAAGAAAATTTAATTACATTAACTTAATAATTTTGTAAAGTACTAAGAAAATCTAATAACATCTTAAGATGATTTTGTTGATTTTTTTACCAGAGAATTCCATTTTTATTGATTTTTTGCATTTTTAGATACTTTTACTGCATTTTTAGATACTAACAGTACTTTTTCTTTAATTTCAGCGTATTTTTACTTGATTTTTGTACTTTTTAATCTAGTTTCATCACATGTTCACTTTGGTTTTAGTTTATTTTTAAAATTTTATTTAAGTACATTTTCCATTGAAATTAGCACATTTCAAATTCATTTTACCATTTTGATGCTTTTCCACTTGATTTTAGCATATTTTTTTATTATATAATTTTTTTGATTTTCACAAACTAAAGTACATTTTTTATTTGCTAAGATCTTAATTTTTTGTCCAGTTCCTTTAAGATTTATTACATTATTTTTTCTCTTGATTTTATTAATAGTACATTTTCAGTACAGTGTCTTTTTAAAAAGATGTAAGTTGTATGATAGACATTGGGGTTCCTATTCCATTTGCTTTTTTGTTGTTAATTTCTCTGAAAGTTTCTTAAGTGGTTCACCAGGTTGGCAACCACTCTTTAATCATTTTTAGGGTTGTTTGTGGGACAGAAAGGTGTGTTTTTCATTTTCATGTGTAATAAGGAAAAAATTCTACGAATTTCCGCAGTCGGAATCTTTCACAGGTAATTTTAGCCCTCTGGTGGCGATGGTAACACCTTTAATCAACGTACTACCCCTTTCTTTTCTTTCTTTTTTTTTTAGTTATTTTCTTTAAACCCTGTTTGGTTTTTCATTTATCTTTTCCATCAAAGATGCCCTTGTCAGTCTGTAAATCTTTAAATCAGTAAAAGATTCGCAATGAGATGAACAAAAAAAGATAAACACTTGTGTGTGTGTTTTTCATGCGAATGACTTGTTTTTCAAGTTCAGATTGAACAGATAGCCCTCAAGTAATTAATTGTTTTTCTTAGTTTTAAAAGTGGTATTGCCTTTTCTTTCTTTAGAAAAATGTGTATGATTTATAAATTTATGCTGAAAACTATAACTGTAACTTATTACTTTAAGTTAGAAGTGCTAATTAAGTGGATGACCGCATTATTTACAACTTATGATTTCAGTTATATTTGTTGAATTGGTGCTTGGCACTAAACATTGTTGTTTACTTGGTATTTTTTATAATAAATTTAATGGAAAAATGTTGAATTTATAGACTATGAGTGTTACACTGATTCATGTTTTTCAATGAATGAAATTGAAAAGCAATGGATTGTATTGTCGAGTGTTTTCATAATTTTGTCTGGTACATTTTTAGTAATTTTCCAATTGATGTTAAATTGAGATTTTTTTAGATTGTCTGCTTGTATTTCGTAATTTTTCTTAGGTAGTATTATTCAATGGAATAATTTAGTTTTTGTTTTTAGTTAGAATTTGAGTGAATTTCGTACATTCAGTTTTCATTGAATTTTTTTAAGGAAATTTTTAGTGAATATTTTTAATGCCAATTTTTAGTGAATTTTTTTAATGCCAATTTTTAGTGAATTTGTTAATGAACTTTTTAGTTAATTTTTTAATGAACTTTTTAGTTAATTTTTTAATGAAATTATTAGTGAATTGTTTAATGAAACTTTTAGTGAATTTGTTAATGAAACTTTTAGTGAATTTGTTAATGAAACTTTTAGTGAATTTTTTAATGAAATTTTTAGTGAGATTTATTGTATAAAATTTGTAAAGAAAATGTTTGAGAAATTTTTAATGAATTTCTCAGTGAAATTTGTAGTGAAATTTTTAATGAAACTTTTAGTGAAACTTTTAATGGAACTTTTAATGAAATTTGTAGTGAAATTTTTAATGAAACTTTTAGTGAAATTTTTAATGAAACTT
>JAAFCF010007112.1:5733525-5807672 GCA_013389785.1 Helicorthomorpha holstii | reverse complement strand
GTTTTGTGAACCAAACAAGAATTTTGTTACTGTTGTTCCTGGACCTTTTCATAAAAAGTTCAAAGTACTTCTGGTAAATGCTTTTTTTTTTGTCATTTTTTGCAAATGACTTTTTTAATTATTGCCGGTTATTTCTTTCCCAACTTTAAAACGGGTAAACCCAAATAGATTTAAGTCAATGTATTTAAATAGTAGCATAGTTAAACTAACCGTTGGCCATCACAGTGTTTACATTAATAACTTGGTACCATCTTATAAGTTCAAACATTTTTTCAATCCATGACAAGTTATAGACAATCTCAAATTGATAATGTGCAACACCATTGAATTTCTAATTGAATACATTGCGATTCAAAGACTTTATGGTCTTAACGTGTCACAGCGTAAACTATTTTTTTATATTGAAAATAAGCGTTTGATTTTACTTTATTTATCATAATACGAAGCATAAAAAACTCTTGTGTTGAAACAGTACAATCGCAACCATGGATGTTTGAATTTTATAGGAAGTAAGTTTATTGTAATTTTAATATCTTAGATGATGTATTAAACTTTAATACTGTAGTGTCATTTTAATTTTTTTTTCTTAAACTTGAAAACACCCCTCACCAAAACCAAAAAAATGCTTATGATGTCGGTATTTTAAAAACAAAAGAAAAGTTTTAGTTTCAAAGCGAAAACTTTACATGTTAAGCGGTTTTGTTCATGTTAAAAGAAGTAAAATGCATGTAAATGCATAGAAGATAATCGGAACCGCAGCACTATTTTGTGTTAAGGGTTTTTTTGTGTTAAGCAATTTCGTGTTAAATAGTTTTTATTGTACTTTACAGTAAAAAAAAAAAAAAAAAAAAAAAAAACTTGGGAGGGTGTTTGATACCCAGTTGAAGAAGGTGGGCTTCTGCTGAAACCAAATCACTTTGAAGTATTTTTAATTAACAAACCGGACATAGTAACTACTGTAGTGTTTAAAGTCCCAACGTGCGACGCATGCCCCACCAGAGGGGCATTTCGGTAACCTTATGGCTGCTTGTAATATGAGGGAACATTTGTACAAAATTCTAGAAAGGCCTAGGTGGAGCTTAACTCAAAAAAGGTCGGGAAACACTTGTCTAAAGCAAGTTTACAACAATAGAAGTTAGAACAAGATAAAAATAAGTCTGCTAAAAGTAGGTTAAATGTCAAGTTTGTTGCTATTTTCACCTCAAGGCAGTCTACTCTACACACCTGTACAATGATGAAATTTAAATATGCACATTACCAATTTGTGTTTATTAAATCTAAAGCATAACAAAAAAAAACAGTAGTGGTATTCTTGTATTATGTCTTTTAGATCATTGCAAAAAGTTTGGAAAATAAACTGTATACGAGAATTAGATGCTGTATGCAGTAACAGCAAGTGGACAATTAGTATCTTACATGGCCTGTTTTACTAGTTAGTAGATCACAGAACCGTATGACCCCTAAATAATTGTTTTAAAAAAGTAAAAAAAAATTTTTAACAATAAAGATTAAGGTCAATTTTTTAACGTCAGTTTTTTAAAGAATTTAAAGAAACTATTTAAAACACTGGTATTTTACATAAATTCTAAAGCCAGACAGTTAATTTTAGATTTTGCCACAAGTTGGTTGCTGGCAATGGAAAATTTGAAGTCCTAAAGTGTGTTTGTAATTTTCCATTTCGCAAATTTTCATCATCCACGTGGTTTAAAATATTTAAACATTGGATAAAAATGCTGCTTACATCCTATGAAGCACCTTATCTTACAAATATTGATGATATGAAAACTAATTGTTTCTACGTTGGAGTTGCTGCGATTGATTCTGAAATCTTTTTGATTGATTATCAAAGTAATGGAATCATGAATATTGTTTCAATGGATCCAGTTACTACCAAATGTTACGCAGTGATGACTAATGTGTATGTGACTTATAATGTAGTAAATGATGATGCAAATATAAAAATGAATGATTATAATTATGAAATGAATGATTATAATTATGAAATTAATTATGATAATGATGAAGTGAATGGTGATAATGATAAAGTGAATGGTGATAATGATATTGAAGAAATTAATACTGATGAAGTTAAAGAGATTGAAAGGTACTGCAACAAACAATTTCATGCTTATGGTGAATACATTGTAATGGTGAATGAAGTTATCTATCCCAACACTGCGATCGTACATCAATTTAATACTAAAACCAGAGAAATCAGGACCTTTCAAAATGTATGGACTACATATTATCGTATAATTTCCAGCTGCATTGTTAAAGACAAGTTGTACGTGTTTTCTTCACTTGATCAAATTGGTAAAGTTCATGTTTTGAACTTCAAAACATTGCAGTGGACTCAATTAGATTACGGTGTATCACTTGAAGATTTTAATAATTTTATACATTTTGTAACAGCTGTTCATAGAACTGATATTTACTTGCTGAGCGTTTTTCCAGAAATAATGAGAGTTTACGTATTGCAAACACAAATCAATAAGTGGATTAGTTTTAAAGCCAATTACAAAGCTAAAAGTCTGCTTGATATACTTACGATAGATAAATATAGGCGTCGTTCAGCAATTGCTATAAATGAAAATTTGTTTTCTTTTAAAGAATGTTATAATGAAATTGCAAATGAAAATGTAATTGTAATTGATCAGTTCAATGTAAGAACAAGCACATGGAGTTATATTGCAACATTTACTATGAATCATGATGATTTGTTAGCTGGAATGTGTGTGTACGGTGATAAAATATTGGTTGTTCAAAATGCTGGGTTTATATCTCGTAAATATCCAGTCCTTTATATTTTACATGTAAACCCTGAATTGGAAACGTTGTGTGAATTATCCGTCAATAAATACCATTCGAACTTGTCGCTTTTGCCTAAGTGTATTCAAAATAAATTAAAAAATCAATTGTCAAACTGTTTTGTTCAATATCGTTGAGAAATGTTTTGTTTATTAAAGTTGAAAAGTTTTTTTTCAGTTAAATTCAATTTGTTATTAATTACTGTGTTTTCTTTTTTATGCATCTTGAACTTCAATTTTTTTCAGAATTTATCTCACATCATTTGAAAACTTCATCAAATATACTGTAGAAAATATAAAATTATCATCGATTCTCATGTAGGAAATTTAGTCCACATTTTTACTATTAAAACCCAAATTTTTAACCTTTAAAAGCGGTTTAATTACAAACCAGGTTACTCAGCTTTTACTTTTTATATACACAAGCAATTAAATAAACAAATTTATAAGGTAATAATCAATTTTTAATGCAATATTAAAAAATATACCTTTTATTTTTAAAAATACATTCAATCTTCATACTTGAGATATAGTTGTAAAGTTTCAGGGATTTTTAGTTGACTCACATACTTGTTATGTTGCTTCCAATTATTTAGTTTCAAAATCTGGTTATTTATTGCAATTCGACTTAGATGCTTTAGTGACGTAAATCCATTCCCAACAACTATAAATTGAGATAAAAAATTCAATTTAAAACATTGATTGTTGATGAAAATAGGAAATTTGGACTTACTTGTATGAGAAACTAAATTGACATTAGTTGGATAAAGAAAAGAACTTCGGCTCTTTCTTTCATCTTGTTTACATTGAATTTTGTATCCATCCAACAACAAGGTTGAACAAATTGAATTTTCTGGCGGTTTACCATTAACATTGTCAGCTAATTTAAGATTCAAAGTTCCTCCAGTAAAAGCAGTTTTCAAAAGCACAAGTACTTTGTATGCGTCATTCTTTGGCAGTTTTGTTTCTAAAAAATCCCAGTATTCCTGCGGAAGTAACGTTAAATTTGCTCCATTTGCAAGAATTTTAAGCAAGCAGCCATCGATCATGAAACAGGAAGCAGCTAAAACGACTGGTCTCATCTCGTTTTCAACTTTGAGCAGATAATTTGGATTTGCTCCATGATCTAACAGATAATTGCATATTTCCACTCTTTCTATTAAACAGGCAATAAAAAGTGGGTGAATAACGTCAGCTGATGGATTGACTTCAGCTCCATGTTTTATCATTAACTTTACCAAATCTAAACTTTTCAGCAAAACTGCACAGCCAAGTAAAGAGTACTTGAACTCGAATCCAGGATATGAAAAGTTAAACAAATTACTGCGATTGAATGCAAATATAAAAGGGAAAATGTTCACAAATTGCTGCTGCATTTTTGTTTTTGACAAGAGACACTGATTAACATTGAATCCATTTTCCAAAATAAGTTTAGTTATCTCGTAGAAATCCACTTTTTGGCTGCAAATTAAATGCATGGTATAAAGATGTTAGTATATCATTAAAATTTAGTTTTTCATATGAAATTAACTTAAGGTTTCACTTACTAAAACATAATATTATGCAAGAAACACCTGTGAAATGCATCATCACATTTACTTTCATGGATCTTATCTTCTTCTTTCATGTAGGGCCATAGTGTTTTAATAATTCTGTAGTTAATAGAAAAAAGTTTATAATTTATTTCACTTTTTAATTTATGTCACAGCGAACATGACCACAGCCTACGAATCATGATTTTCAAATGCCTATTCCAAATACATGGCGCTTCATAGACTCTGTAGACAATTTCGCAGTGACAAACTGGAGTAAAAAGTTGTAAACTTACTCTAATGAACCAAACTTAGTTCCAAAGTTAAAAATGGATGAATGCTTTTGATTACCCGTAATTTTTCCTCTCAATGTCTGCCAGTCTTAAGTTTTAATAAACAATTTTAGTTTTTGATTAAGTTACTACTAATTGAAACTACAAGATGATTTTCAAAATTAAAACACATTTTCTCCATTACAAGAAATTACCATTGTCATTTATGGGACATTGTCTTGTTTAGTTACTGGCATTGAAAAAGTGTTTCAATTTTAAAAATTCACTTGATACTTCTACCTTCATCGTCAATTCTCTCAATAAACATCTTCAAAGCCCTAATGTTTTTTGAGAATACTGCTGATGCAATAGGGATGGCAAGCCAACAACCTTCAGACATTACTTTTGCTCCATTGGAAAATACAAATTCCATCATTTCAACATCAAAATTCAAATCTTCTGCTATGGTACATAACACATTTGACCTGTGTAAATCTTCACCAGGAAGACAACTATTCATTCGCGATTTGACAGCCAATTTAAAAAACCTTTTATCCGGATTTTTGTACATATATTCTACAAGGGAAGCAACTGCAGTGAATTCACTAATATTGCATAACTCAACTCCTTTAGAAACTAAGTACTCAAATGCTGAATACTGGTTATATTTTATAGCCATTTTCACTGGTGATAAAAAATCAAAACATGGTATCATCTCCGACTTCACTGTTGAATTAAGTTGCTTTTCATCTGAAATAAACAAAATTACTTAACATAGTTACATTAACTGGGATTATCAAAATCATATCTACAGTACCTTTGTTTAGTAACTGGTCCATTTTCTCAATCCAACCATGCTTAACCGCAATTAAAAATGCAGTAAGTTGATCATTATTTTGGTCGTAAATGTCTTTTTCGCCATTAATGACCAAGTCAACAAATTCAATTTCTTCTGCAGTTGCTTCATCTGGGGATTCGTATGATGGTGGTTCATGCTCAGATAATTCAAATTCAACAACAAAATCTTCAAATATTTGGTTTTCCATCAACAAAAGAAAATCGATTAGCAATTCCATAGTTACTTCATCTTCTGCTTGAATATTCATTCTCTATAAAAGTTAATAATAAAATCAGATAAGACATGGTACAATAATCATATTTATGTACTACTTGTATTATTTTTAAGTCGTTTAATATACAGTATGAATGATATAATTAGCATAAATTAAACGATCATGATTATTACACAAGCTGACCATAAGGAAACAGGAATATATTGCACAGATTTCCATAGATATTTCTCCTGTTTCTTTATCGACGGTTGCAGTGGTACGGTTAAACCATGTCACTTTAACCGTCATGCCAATTAACGCTATAGCAGCTTAAAAAATACAAAACAAAATTACAGTACAGTATATATAAAGATTATGATTTCAGTTTCATGACCCTACTGATTATACTGTAAATAACACATATGATTTAGAAGGGCAATTGGACAGTGTTCAGAAATCATACTGTACTATATAAAACGTGGTGATAAAAAAACGTAGATTTTATAGTGCTGAACTTACCTTTGATTTTATTTCCTGTTGTGCTGTTGACTATATACTAATGCCCCTTATTGTTTTCCTTGGTTCTTCTCTGTAATTAAGCAGCTGCCACAATGATTTGTTTTGGTCTTGATAGCACAGAATTGGACCTACTGTATAAATAAATGACTTTGTACAAATACTGAATGAGTGACTTGTGTTATGCCCCACCCTAAGCTTCTCGAAAAATGTAGTGTTTCCCCTCCCCCTATATTACATAATTTCAAGTTTTCAAACGTTTTAGTCTAAAAGTTATTTTAGTAAACTGGACCCATGGGATTTGCTGTGACACAATCGTGTGTGACTCATGCATAATTGATTTTCAAACGGCTGGACATTTCCCAGTTTTTAATTTACTGTCTTTTTTAGGTATTAACCTCTTAAAAGTCGCCATAAAGTTAAATTAAACTTTGAAACAATTTTTCAAATTGCTCTATTAAACAGTTGAATTGTCCCCTGGAGGGGCGTACTCCCTAATTTGGAAAATTTGTTATATTTTAAAGCCTCCAGTTTTCAACAATAGTTTTATTTAACAAATTAATACTATTGCAAATTTAAATGCGCATCAATTTTAAAATAAGTACAAAAGAACTTTGTGTTATTTAAAACATTTTCATACTGCATAATAATTTTCTAGCTTAAAACAAAAAAAACACTGAAGTTTCAAAATATTTTTACAAATTACAGTTTTATAAATGTTAAATTAAATTTGATGTAATAGTTCTTAAAATTTGATTGAAATCCTTGGTAGTTTATCAACAGTAATTTTTAAAGTTAATGAAAACTTGCCTCGCAAACAATGTCAATTACCAAATGAACTAAAAGCAATATGCGGTCTAAAAACCTAAAAATGCCGTCAAAAATCAATTATACACTTTCTAATTAACATGTGCTTTTACAGATTTCAATAAAAGCCTTACTTTTAGTATAGTGTGATTATAAACTCGTTGTTTATGGAGAAGATTGTAAGGAAAACGCCACCTGCAAAGGATTAAAAGCATTCAATTTCAAACAATTAAATAGTTAAAAATTATTGGCAAGGATACACGTACAGTACTTCAAACCGAAAAAAATAAAAACGTCAGCTTCGACTTGATAAATAAATTTGATATTACAATAAAGTTAAAAAGTCATTTATTAAGAGTGGTCTATTGTTATACCGTACTAACAAAATTATCACAACTCGTTGCTTAAATGACGTTTCTTATATCTTCTTGCTCATATTTCAGATACAATTTCAATTCCTCATGAATTTCTAGTTGGTCCACATACTTCTTAAAAACATCCCAATTCGTATCCTTTAAAATTTTCTTATTTACAGCAATCCGAGACAGGTGTTTCAGCGATGTAAATTGGTTTACAGCAACTGTAAATCACATCAAATTAATAAAAATATATATAAATTGTGTCTATTAGTCTATGAATTATTTAAACTTACATGAATAGGAATATTTATGCTGACGGTGAGATGGACACAAACTGTCATTCAACTTAGGTTTTTTTATCTCAATTTTGATTCCATCAAACGATAAAGTCGTAAAAAGCATATTTGTTGACTGTAGCTCAACATCATTATCAACATGTTCAGCAGATGAATTGTTTAAAATCCCTCCAGTAAATGCTGATTTTAACAGCATAAGTACCTTGTATTCATTATCATTTGACAAAATGTTTTTCAAATAATCCCAATATTTCTGTGGAAGTAGTGTCAAGTCTGCTCCAGCTTTAATCATCTCAAACAAGCAATCATATGCACCTAGGCAAGAAGCAACCAACGTCACTGGCCTCATCTCGTTTCTGACTTTTAGTAAATAATTCGGATTAGCTCCTTTCGATAAGAGATATTTACATACATCAAACTGTTTCGTTAAACAAGCAATAAAAAGGGGTTGAATGATGTCAGGCGATGGATTGACTTCGGCTCCATTTTCAACCAACACTTTAACACTTTCTAGATTTTTGTTTACAACTGCACTGGCAAGTACTGAGTATTTAAACTTGAAATCCGGGTATGAAAAGCCAGCAGTCATATTAAAAAGTTTTTGAAAATCGTTAAATAAAGTATGCTGATTTGTAACATGTTCACTATGAGGCACAACACATAGGTTAACCGAGAATCCATTTTTCAGTAAAAATGTTAGAAGATTCGGTCTTCTAAAGTTTCGTCTATAAATGCATAACATGATATACAAATTTTGTAATTACAGTTCTATGCAGTCTACACTATAACCCCAACATGTTTTATTTACCTCCAGTTAACAAGCCTATGCAAGAGGCACTTCCTCAGGGGTCTATTACTTGTGCATTCATAGACTTTATCTTCGTCTTGCATATAAGGCCATAGCAGCTTTATAATTCTGGAATGTTAAAAGTTTATTTCAATTTATACAGTACTAATTTCTTTCTCAAAACAAACAAAGTGATTAAAACGTGTATCTACAGTATGTGGATAGTATTCTAGCAATTAAAAATAGACTTACTCAAATGAATCCTTTAATGAATCCAGACCGACTGCTATATGCAAAATCAAATTTCCATAATTAGCATCGTCAACAGGCATTTCAATGTAGCCCCCTATACGACTATTTGAGTGAGTTGGATAAATTCTTTTTCTAAATGCCTTCAGACCTAAACATTGACAAACATTTACAAAAATGTATTCCATAGTTTCAATTTTAACGTAAGCCATTACCTTCCTTGCCTATTTTCTCAATCAATATTGTTAAAGCCTTAAAGTTTTTTTTCATTATTGCTATTAAAATAACATTTTTTAAAATACGTGGGTTATCCTTAATTATTGTTAAAGTGTCCAGTACAAATTCCATCAATTCAGTATCAAAATTCAAGTCGCTTGCTAACCGGGAAAGTGCATTAAGCCCGGAGAACTCACAGCCATGATGGTTAACAGAAGATTGGACAGCCAATTTATAAAATCTTTTATCAGGGCACCTATACAAATCATTATTAGGAGATGCATTGCCAGCCATGTATAAATCTGCTCCTTTGCTAATTAGGTATTCAAATGCTGAATACTGCATATATTTGATAACAGTTGTAACTGCTGATATTATAATATGAATGTCATCAGCCGTCGTTTCAATAGTAATATGCAACTGATTTTCATCTAAAATAATCCGAGATAATTAGCATAATTGTACATTTAGAAATTGTTATCAATTTAAATACCTATTTCTAGTAGCTGATCCATTTTCTTCACCCATCCATACTTTGACGCTATTAAAAATGCAGTTTTACCACAGGAGTATTGACTGCAGATGTCATTTTCTCCACTGATGACAGAATCAACAAAAGCAATTTCTTCTGCAGTCGCTTCGCCAGGAAGAGTGTAATTGGCTACGTTTATGATCATGTTAAGCATTGCGTTGAAATAATGCTGAATCACAAATAATTCAACCACGTCTTCATCATCGCCGTCGAAATCAATAACCAACTCGAGAAATTCTGGTTCCATTTTCTATTAAGTTTTAAATAAAATTAAATAATCATGCCTTACAGAGGAATTGAATTGTACAAGTGGTTGCATTTTTACATTAATGTTCATAGCGTTTTATATTTACAGTATGGAAATTTGATAACTACTTTTTAGAGATCCTCTGAATGTACTGGTACTTTAAGAAAAGTCTAAGACAAAGTTAGTACTGTATAAAGTACACAGCAAATTAGCAGTACAAAAAGCACGCGGTCAATATTTTTTAAAATGCAATTAAACGAATCAATAATAAGAATCAACTACTTCAGATAGTTATTATACAGTCGATATACAGTATTAACTTTGTACAAGAAAAATTAATACAAAACTTACTTTTAATGCTATCAGCGTAAATTAAACATTCAGTCCTTCCAGTGTTACACTTCTGTATAATGGCTGCGAGTCCAATGATTGGCCAGATCACCCAGGTAAACTAAACGATATTGATTTCCAGTTATTTTCTTTGGACTTTGTTGCTATGAATAAATTATGACCGGTAGTTTTCTTGAAACCCAATAACTGAAAAAAACAACGTAATTTTGTCCATCAAATTTATGAGAAAATTTGAGTATATAACATTTTTTTAATATGATATTTGTTGACTAGTATAATTTATACCGTCTTAAATGTCATATTTGATATTCAGAATGAATTTTAAGTTTTCAGAAGATTTTAGTGGATCTACACTCTACATATTGTATGTAGCGCAAACAGGAATTCGACATTATTGGCACATTAAAAAGTAATAAATTTATCGTGATATTCTGGAGTAATAAAAAAATATTTGAGTTTTACAATACTCGAGAAATCGCTGTCTTCAATGTTGGAGTTCGTAACGCTGCTCTACCAACTTTCTACCCAGCTTGACAGTTCATAAAATAACTTTCGAGACGAGTACGGTATCCAGAAAAGGTTGCAGCCGTAAGAGCAACGACTCTAAGCGGCAAAACGTTGCTTTCCTTTGCGCTCTGTAAAATAATAGGAAACATACGATTTTGATATTGTATACCATTCGAGTATTTCTATACAGAATCATAAAATTTCATTAAGCGTAGTATTTTCTGCATGAGAAGGTATATTATCACCACATAGGAAAACATAACTATCAATTAAGAAACGAGACAAATATGCATTTAAATTAATGCAACTTATTCTCGTTTCTTAAATAACAAAACAAGTCTTTAGAAAACCCTACGCAATTAGTATTGTTTCGCTGTTTGTGAAAAGTCCTCTCATTCAAAAAATATATAATTTGAACTGCTCAACTTATTTTTATTGTTACTTAAC
This sequence comes from Helicorthomorpha holstii, assembly GCA_013389785.1. Taxonomy (NCBI): domain Eukaryota; kingdom Metazoa; phylum Arthropoda; class Diplopoda; order Polydesmida; family Paradoxosomatidae; genus Helicorthomorpha; species Helicorthomorpha holstii. The sequence goes on along the minus strand of JAAFCF010007112.1, from coordinate 5,796,695 downwards.
AAAATATTTAACTTTAATCCCTAATATTTTAATAAACGCAAATTCACAATCGATTTTCAAATCTCTTATGCAATAAATTTGGAAATTTTGTCCAGTCCAATCTGTTTCGAATTATCACAGATTCACACATCTTTTCCAATGAAGGATTCAAACTAAAAATATGAACGATTGGATTTTGTCCAGAGTTCCAGTTAGCATTTTCAAAAACGAATATCTCGTCATTGATAACACAATTTCCAGCAAAAGAAAAATCATAAGTGGCAATAAAGTTGGAAATATACCTCCATGTGCTCGTTATTGCATCAAAAGCATCTAAGCAATACACGATTTGGCTTGTTCTAGCATCATAACCTTCCTTCAAAATATACACATCTTCATTTTTAGCAAATACTGCAAAGTGCTCACTTGTAATGCCTGGAAATATATAATCCGGACTTTTAAATACACGATTGGTGTCAAAACTTGTCCACTTATTATTCTTTGTGTTCAGCAGATAAACACGCATCAAATTTGAGTCTCTATTAAATATGTAAATATCAGTATCTTGAGCTACAGCCCCAGACAAATTACAACCCTCAGGTACTTTTGGAATTTCTAATTTGATCCATTTTAAAGTTGGCAAGTCGAAAACACGCACACTTCTATCTTGACAAAATACGTACAGTTTATCTTTAACTATGCAGCTTAAAGTTTTAAGATTTCTACTTTCTCGTCGAGACCTTCTCGCATACTGTATAATCACGTTTACCTCCCGTACACCGTTCAATGAACCCCGTAAAACGACCCTTATCTCCCGTCCAAGTGTTGTGACTTCTTTAGTTCTTGTATTAAATTGATACAATATTACTTCAGAAGCGCTATACCGGCTTTCATTTACGATTATAATGCATTCACCATAAGCATGAAGCCCCATTCTCTTGTGCTGTTGGTCTATATCGCCATCTGCTTTGAATGAACCTACTTTAGCACATTCAGCTGTAACAGGATCCATTTCAATAATTGATTTAGTACATGTTTGATATTCATTTCCAACCAAATAGATGCTACCGCCAAACGAAATGGCTCCGTTGTAAACAGCTAGTTTACCAACGTCTCGAAGTTTTGGTGCTTCATAGAATGTCAACATTTTTTAAGAGTTTACAATCTAAAGTTTCAAACCATGCGAATCAGAAACCACAGCCGTATCCTCAGGACCTCAAATTCTCACAGAGAAGTTTCCAGCACTATTTATAAGATTTGAAAGAGTCAGTTTTAACCGATATTCACGTTATAAACTTCAACTAACCTGTTTTATCCTTTCTGTTTGCAATTTTAAATCCTGATTTCTTGTACACCTTGACTCTTAGATTTGTTTTTATAATACAGTACGGTTTAAATATTTATAGCCTTATCATACATGATCACATTCACTTGTCCTGATAAAATGACAATCATTACTGCGAGTCTCAAAACAATGTCTGACATTCCTTTTATCTCAAAATTTAATATTTACCTGTATTTTTCTTTTCAAATACATATAATGATTTGTTTTCTTTGATAAAATTACTTAATTTTAAATAATTTATCAGCATGTAAAGTTGTGAAATCGTAGTTTGATTGCATCCTAGGACACGTGGGCCATCCGCTTCATTACAAAATCAAGGTCATAATGGCGTCTAAAATTACCCGTATGATAACAACTTGGTACATTTAGCAATGTACCTTTATCCGATTTTAACGTATCGAATATCATTCAGCCTCTTCTGCATGTAAACGCATACACTTTTTAACTATCGAATGTAGTTTCTGAATATCGATTATGAGTTAGTAAAATGTTTTGTCAATATGATTTTCGCTCTATGCAACTTGCCCCAAAACAACTCGCACCCGAAAATATTTACTTGCGAATCCATACTCGTCTAGCCTAACCTAATAAGACGCAACCATTCGCAAGTACATTTGAACCTAGTTACGTCATTATTGGAAATCAGTTCTCGAGGACGAAAACGCATCCCTCAATCATTCAATAACAGTAAATAAAATCATGAAAAATAATTTACCGGTACTTAAATTAAATTATGTAATGTTACCGGTATGTAAAATTAATGTTGTTACAATCGATTACCGTACTAAAGCCTAATTACCTTTTCATTCAATGACACTAACGACTACGTTGTAGAATGTGTGTGAGCCGATTCCATATCACCACTATACGTCCTTTACTAAAAAAAACAAAATGGAGCTTAATATTCATTGCCTATTATAAGGGGTTTACATACAGTAAATACATAAGTTAAACATTAGTTGCCAGCTATGCTAGGATGGCATCAAATTATGACTGTACCATATTTTTATGTATAATGTTATATAACATTCATTTTGTTAAACTCATCATTTCAATAAAGTCATTCGATGATATGATTCCTTGAAATACATAAATCACCGTTCTTTTAGCCATTACCGTACCTTTCACTGGCTGCCAATACAGTATACATACAGTAAGCGTACAAGTTTTCAATATTCACAATTTATACACTTCTGTAATAAAATATACAATATTAAAACACTTACTGAAGTTAAATAACACCATCCAGATCAAATTAATTGAATTCGGAATCTTTCATCCATAGTCAAAGTGTTTCGTCCACTGCTTCCCGTGACAGTCTCGGCATCGCACACACCCCTTCATCGGGCTTTTCTTTATCGTCAAAAAAGTTAGTTGATCAAGCGCGCACTAGTACTGACCAAAATTATTTCACCGCCAAATCATTTACAGCCAATCAGAGAGAAGAATGAAAAATTTTGTAAACAAACTACGTCATTTAGATGAAAAATTATTTCGTAAAAACTATTCCGTAACGTTTATGACGACATATAGAATTTGCAAAAATTCAGTTTTTATTCAATAAAAAATTAATTTATTAATTTTAAGAGATGAAAATAGTTTGATAAATGTTTTTTTATTGTTTTTCATAGGTTATATGCGATTTGCAAGCTTAAAAATAAATTTTACAAAATTTTATGTTTTTCAATTCAAAAACATATCAGCGGATATACGAACTTAATATTACATTGCAACTTTGGTTGAAAAGTTTTTGAAAAGTAATTAAAAAGTGATAAAAACGCTTGCAAACTGCATTCTAGCTATTAAAAACATTAAAATAAACTTATTTACGCAACTTTCATAAAAAATAATCAATTTAAAAAAATTTTATTTGATTTTTAAAGTTGACGTGAAAATTGCTGCCGTTAGTGTTCGGCACAAACTCGGTATACTTTCTGTACAAACTCCGTGCTCAGTGCTCCGTCAAAGTTTGGCGGCAAACGAAAAAACGCCAAGTAAAAGTAAACATTCGTTTAGTTTCAATAAGGCATTTACATGCATTACATACAGTATATAATGGCCATAATTGTTAACTCTCTCAAAAACCCCTTATTACTAGCTTCCTTGCATAACTTTACTCTTAAGAAAGGCCAACTTACATTAAATAAAAGACTATACTAATTGTATAAAGATAACATACTGTTAGCTATTCTAAGTTGGCTGAAATATATTTGTAAAAAAATCGCGAAGTTAGAAGTATACAATGTTGATTGCCTACTATATGGGGCTTATACATAGAATAAATACACATGTTAAACACTAGTTACCACCTATTCTAGGATTGCATAATATTATAATTGCCATATAATTTTATCAAGACGAGTTCATTATTTTGAATTTATGGGGTGATGGTTTTAAATGAGTGGGGATTTAGGAGAGTATTTGTCACGGTCATGATTTTGCTAGCTGCCGTGAGTGTCGGCACGAGTTCGGCTTACTTTTCCATCAACTTCGCACTCTATGCTCCGTGAAATTTTGAAAACAAGAAAATGTACAATATTGATTGCCTACTTAAAGGGGCTTATACATTAAGTAAATACACATGATAAACAGTATCTACCACCTATACTAGGATTGCATTATTACAATTATTTCAAATCTAAATCTCGACGAGTTCATTATTAATTTATGTTCAAGGGGTGATTATAGTCACCTATAAAAACTAGCCTAATAAGAGGGGCTTATACATTATCAGACTTCATAAAGAAAGCATTAGGTGCCACTTACACTAGGCAAGTATATGAACTTACATAGTGCGTTTTAATATGGGAGCCTTGTAGGATGGGTTTGACCATGGTTTATTTTACACAGACAAACCAATATAAACCCAGTCAGCTAGGGCACGGATTTATTCGATTTAATAAAAAAGCCACAAAACTTTATTATACGTCAGATATTATTAAGCGAGATAAATATTGATTGAAACCAATGCAATTTAGTCTCGTTTCTTAAAGAACAGCATTACAATAAAGAAACGAGACGAATTTGCATTGAAACCAATGCAATGTAGTCTCGTTACTTTTATAAGCAAATAAGTTTAGTGAAGTAACGAGATTTTCTTATGATGCCGACAATATGTAAAAACACTGAATATGCTACCAATTTATTGTTAATAAAATATAATGTTTATGCAAATTAAAAATGAATAAATTTAATATTAATCGACTTCCAGTAAGAGTCATAATATTGTCAAGTGGTTGCTAGGAGATTCAAGTAAAGAAAACAATACGTTTCAAAACAATTGCTTAGGAACAATGGTTCAAATTACGCATAATGTTAAATTGACATAAACCAAAAGTGGCGCTGCAACTACATGAAAGTAACTTGTATATTTACCAGTAATAAAACATACATTATAAACAAATGCATTGAAGTTGAAAGTATTTATGAATTCATAGTTTGATCTTTTTTTGGTGGAATTTTACGGTGTCTCTCAAACTCCGGACTATATTTTGGAATTTTAATATTAATTTTAGTAAATAAATTAACTTCTAAATTAGCTTATGATGCAATGGCACTCAACATAGCTACTTATTTATTGTTTTATAAATTACAATATCAATGCAAATTAAAAATAAATTTAATTATCAATCGATTTCCTCCAAGAATCATAATATTGGCAAGAGGTTGCTAGTAAATTCAAATAACGCTAAAAACACTTTCCAAAACAAACACTTAATAAACTGGTTAAAACTATTCATAATGTTAAATTGACATAAACCAATCGCGGCGCTGCAAATGCTAATATGACTTATTTACTTGTCAATGTTAAGCAATACGTTATACAGCAAATGCATTGAAGTTGAAGCAATTGATACAATTATGAGTTCAACCTTTTTTTTGGTGGAATGTTACGGTGTCTCTAACTTTGGCGTCGGTGCTATTGTATGTATAAAAATTTAAACTTTTAATGGATAAATTAACTACCGGTATTAAGTTAGTTGTAGTTACGAGTTAATTAATTTTCAATTATTTATCTTATTGAAACTTGACTTTCGGGTTATTGGCCTGCGAAGGATGTTTGTGCCGTGGAAGCCACGACTACCTGCGGCCAAGGATACATTATACGGGCAACGGATTTTTAACAAAGAAAAACGGTTTCAAATATGTATTTTTTCTATGTTATATAAGGACGGAAGATATCAAATAACGATGGATCAACATTTATTTCATATGGTGAATGATGAACATGTGAAAAAAAAAGTTGTGTTTACGATGTTTGATAAAATGAAATATTTTGACGTTGGAAAAATTGACATCACTAATACCAATGTATGGAGATAAATAATTTTAATATAAGCCAACGTACACTAATTTAAATGGTGAACTGTTATAGACTTAGCATAACACTTGATTATTCTATGTTGGCTAAATTTAATTGAACTATACTTTCTAGATACTGTATTGCTTATCCAAGAGGGGCATCATGTCGATGACCTATTATAAGGGACTATTAGGTAGTGTAAATGCAAATGTTAAACATTTGCTGTCCCTCATTCTAGGATTAGATTATCCACCATAGTTCATAATTGCCGGTAATGTTAAATTTATGCCGTATGTGAAACGATTGCAAGCGGCCACACAAGCGTCAAACTATCGAGTAATAAAATTTACGTAACCGATCACATTTTTAATAATTTTGTGACTAATAATTTCAATAATTGGTAACAGTAACGATAAGTGTTTACTTTGCGAAATTCTTTAAGTGAAAGTTTAAGATGATTTTGTTTCGATTGGAACAAATAAAAAGTAACCGTTGATGGAAAACGATAGCAATGGCTGACGGGATGTACGGATACAAGGCGGGGAGGATTTTACTGAGACACCGTGGATCAACTTTAATATTATGGTGACTGCAACTTGTTAGCTGCCAGATCAGTGTTTAACTACCGATTTACAGTATATCTCGACTATATTGTTACCTGAATAATTTAGTTAATATTAAACTTTCATTACGTAAAAATCTTTAAAGTGAAAGTGGTGCGTGAAAAGGCAGCATTTATTACGGGTAATGGATGTGCACACTGCGGGGAGAATTTCGCAGACACCGTGGGTCATGATTCTGGTCATTACAAGGTAGGAAATTATAACTATTTAGCCATATAATACTTATTTTTTATAATCAAAATACTGTAAGCAAATATTGTATTAAATTATTTGCTGTCAATAATGGTTATAACAATGTATTGCAATTTACATGTGAATGCAAACAGCTGATTTTAATGGTTTCAAGGTGAAAATGCCTCGTTCAAACTTAGTGAATTTGACTCTGTTTTGGCCAGCATTTTATTTTAATATTATAATGAAAGTGGAAATTAATAACTGGATGAAAGACTTGAGGATTTATTTAACGTTGTATTTTTAAAATAAATCAGACAAAAATAAGTACCGTACTTTACTCAACTGAATTATACATTTTGTGATAAGTATCTTACGCAGTATATCAGTGATTAGTATTACCAAATCCAATATTGGCTCTTGTTTTCCGTATTTGAAATTTGATTGGCACTGTGATACTACTAATAGATGTCTTATTGATTTTGTAGATTGAAAATGAGATAATGAATTGTCTATATAAGCCCAGGTTTGCTGATTCTGATGCTGAAAGATATCAATACCAAATGCTGTGTCGAATCAAGTTGCTCAAAATCTAAAGTATCGTTATATTTTCATAAGTAAATCAAACAATGAACGGCTTCTTTGTTTTGATGCCTATTTTGTCTTTATTAAGCTGTAATTTAGCGTTGACAGAAACAAAAACAGTACAAATACCAACATGTGATGTGGGTTTTATAGCACTTGGTGAAAAATGCTATTTATTTAGTTTATCACCTTTAGAATGGATTGATGCGATTAGCATGTGTAATAGTATTGGAGCTGATTTGGCTCATCCAATAAACTATGATGAACATAAATTAATAGTCGAGCATCTTTTGGAGAATGTCTACGGTGTTAACGGTAAATACGTGGATAAGTTTAAAATTAAATTATATTAAGGTTAATTTATACATTATAATTATGCAAGAATGAAATTGTGTCTTGTACATGTAGCTACGTGGATTGGAGGCTCTGATGAAGCAGTGGAAGGAGTATGGAGATGGCAGCACAATAATTTACCAATCATTAACTTTTTTTGGGGATATCATCAACCGGACAATGGCAACGTTGACAACTGTCTTGGTCTATGGGAACAGAGTAATTGGGCATGGCATGACGTAGTTTGCCATGAAAAATATCCATTTGTTTGCCAGCAAAGAGATTAGTGGCCCCAAACAACTTAAAATTTAATATAAATACTGTATGTTTAAGAAATAATGTTTTGCATAAAATTGAAATAGCTTTTTTTTGTGTTTACATTTCAAGAAAACATTAAAAATAAATGATTTTGATATTCAGGTACGGTAATTATAAAATATTTTTAAAAAGTATAATTAGTAAAATGCAATAAAAGTACACCTCAATGTATTCTGTACATAAAATTATTATTAGTAATTATTATTTCTGTAATAATACCGCAACATTAATGTGACATTTTCGGTAACCAATAGATTGCACTTTTACCAATGGAAAGCATATACCGTACAGTGCAAGTAAATCACAATTCAATATTATGATGAATAAAAAAACCGAATGATAACAATAGAAAAAGCTAATCTATCAATTTGGATTAAGATTGTAAATATTAAGTAGGGCGTATTTTATTTATGATTAAGTTTCAAAAAGTACCTGTTGGTTCAGGGTCTTAAGTTCTAACCCGAAAAACTTTTAAATACTGATATCAAAATCCACTTCATGATACGATTGATATTTAGAAATTTCACCACCAACAATAGCAACTTGCACCACTAGCATTTCAACAGAAACCGAAATAACCTTAAAGAATTTGAAAACTTTAGAAATACGAGTACATTACTAAGAAACCGGTTGTATTTCATTAGTTTAGATTTCAAAAGATTTGATTTGATAGGTTGCGGTAATTTTATTTTAATTTCAAATTTAATTTGATGGTGAACATTCCAAAAACCATTTTTTTATTAGGTTAATTTTTAAATCATCATCTGTCGCAAATAGTCTTTCCATTAAATCGTACAATAATTAGTTCATAAATATTACATTTGAATGGTTTGGCCAATATTTATTGGTATTGTGACAGAATTTGCTGGAGTACATTTATAAAATTAAACTGATCTAACTTTTAAGTCATTTATTTTTGCTGACAAATAAAATTTTTAGTGTCGGTACATGAGAAATCATGCCATGCCCAATTATCGACTTTGTAGTGATATACACAGTATTCCGTGTTGTTGAGATCTGGTTGTTTGTATCCCCAGTTAAAATAGGAAACTGCCGAGTTATCGTGTGACCATACGTATGTTCCTTCAGTTGCCATATCGTTGGCTCCCATCCAAAAACCTAAGTCAGATTAAAGTATTTTTAATTAGCAATTATAACATTGAATTATTGTTTAGTATACCATCAGTTTCGGTATCATAATAGTTATCCAATAAGTACTCTACTAATAACAAGTTTTCATCATGGTTTAATGGATGAGCCAAATCAGCATTGACACTATTACACATGGAAATTGAATCGTTTCTTGTCAATGGGGTTGTGATAAATAAATAACAATATTCACCAAGTTGAACAAAGCCATTTTGACAAGTTTGGGCGCCTACAATTGCAGCATCTAATAACAAATCAAAATAAATTTTTGACATAAAATTCCAAGACTAAAATGCTTACCATTTATTGCAAGAGGCCGTTTATTGTCTTTTAAATTTTCAAGGACCGCATTTAGTACCGAGACTACGTTTAAGCTTACCAATAGTATAAAAAACGAAAAAACCACCATTCTCTTCATTGTTTAACTGCGTAGTATTATTGAACTTAATTTCTATTGTTCTAATTGAAATTGATTAGAAAATTTGATCGAAGAGTAAAGCTTAATGAGATATCATAATTTTTAGCCAACCACGCTATACAAATATCAAAATCAAAAATGATGTTTTTGTCAATATGTCCTGTTAAATCATGTGTACCACTATAAGAAATAATGATAAAATATATTTCCATTTTTTATCTAAACCAGATAAAATGATAAAGTTAAATTGCCTGTATTTTGAAGTACTGCAATTTAAATCAATTAATCGACATATAAAAGTTGCTAATAAAATAATACAGTGCATTATGACCAAAAGCATTAAAATAAAGTGCTTCTCGAACTTTAATTATTATCATTAACTCATAGCGATTGAGTATGTCTTTTGTTAAGCCAATTAAATTTTGACGTTAATGCTACTATAAAAAAAATTAATAAAATAGCATTTTATTTTATTATCTACATCGGTAGTTAACAATCAATTTGACCTCCAATTTTCAGACGCCTTTTTGTGTTTCGTAAGCTTATTTAATTTATAAGTGGTGACCCTGGAAGTTAAGTACAATACAATACTAAATCAATTCTAATATCAATTAATTCAATCGTCCTTGTATTTTAGAGTAATATTTGCCAACGTTTTAAGTTTTAGAAGATAGCATATGAGATAATCCTGTTAAGATGTAACAAAAATATTTCAATCAGCTACTGTAGTTCTATTTGAAGTACACAAACTATTTTTCATTTCCTCAACTTAATAGGAAATGAAATATCGATTATAACCAAATGAAGAGCAATTATCTAAATCTTAAGTTTTTATTGATTATATTTGTGATTATAAAGTAAATGTCATTGATGGAATACACAAGAAATATCTAGATAAGTTTTTAATATTGTTGAGTATAATTCCAAACAAGTTAGTACTGGTATTTATTGTGGCTTTAAAAGTGGAAATATACTGTAATTTAAGTTTATAAGCACTGCATAGTTATACAGTATCCACTTATAGATAGGAAATAGTCGTTTCAATAAGGAAAAAATATAAATCACAAGTATATTCAACAAATTCTAGGAGATAAATCAATACTTCATGGTCAATTGTTTTATGGTATTGTTGATAAAAGATTTCAATTTTATTCTTTAAAATTAAAATATGAGTTTTTCGATATACAAGAAACTCTTAAAAGGTCGACGGTATGTTAAATAATTGTCTTAATCGTAGCCTTTATTTCTTATTGCCAATTAGAAAAGTAAAAGAGAAAAATTGCCTTTAGAACTGATAAGATTTAGACCTGTGTTTTATTGACACTGTAAATAGCGTTAAATTTATAAAACTTATATTGACCTCATTTAACTTACGATAAATGTTATTTTAGCTATTATTTTGTGTTTTTTGAAGTACAGTATTGTATCTTATTGACATTTTATGGCATTACATTCGATGTACTATGTAAGTTTACAATTTACAGTATGGATATTTACAACTTTTATACTACAACACTAATGATTTAATTAAATACTATATATAGTAAGTTAATTTAAATAAATTATTTTGACTGAAAAACCACTTTAAATTAATAAAACTTTTATTGAAACCAAATTACCATTAGGCATTTCTAGTTTCAGTGTGATGCGCTGTATTAGTAAGTGAATTATTTTCATCGTTAACTTAAAATAATTTAACTAAACATTATCTGTACAGTATTTTATTTATTTAATTTCAGGGATTTTGTAACTCGCTATGTACAAGTTAAAAGATTTTTGTGTAATGAAAATAAATTTTATTTTAAAAAGTATTATTTTTGCTGACAAATATAAGCAAATTTATTAGTGCATGGATTATCTTGCCATGCCCAGTTATCTGTATTCCAGTGAGCTACACAGTTAGATTCTGTAGAATTAGACGGGTACCCTTCTGTCCAATTAGTATATGCAATAGTAGAATTATCTTTTGCCCATACGAATTTTCCTTCAGTTGCTATATCATTAGCCCCATTCCAAAATACTAATTTTAAATAAATAATTTTGCTTTTAGGTGATTATTAACATAACATTCATTTGATGTATACTTACAGTCTATATCACGGTAGAAATCCAACAAATAACTTACTATTAGCATGTTTTCTTCATGGTTTCCTGGATGAGCCAAATCAGCACCAACATTGTTACACATTGTAAGTGCATCTGACCATGTTAAGTGAGCGGTGTTAAATATATAACATTTTTGACCAAGTGGTACAAAGCCAAATGCACACGATTCTGTTTGTCAATAAAACATTTGATTGTTAATCATGGTTTCATACATATTACATTAAAGGTGATTACCTTTTAAATTTTCAATAGCAGTATTAGATTTTAAACCAACGTCGGTGTTTACTAATGGCAGAATTAACAGCAAAGCAAAAATATTATTCATTGTTAATTTATTGACTCTGATTGAACTAGAAATTGATAAAAAAAACCCCCTGGCATTCGCTTATATAGTAAACTTGTTATCTCATTTATCTCACTTGGAAATCAATAAATTTAAAAAAAAAATGAAGCACAACCTTATAAACAGTACCTTATAGTATATACCTTAAATTTATTTATTTACTTAAGCAAAATAAAATGCATAAAGAATTTTTATAACCAACAAAAATGTTAATAAAATTTATAATTGTATGGCTTTAATTCAATACCTCCTACAGTAAGTTTATATGACAATTGTATATCTATCAGATACGTGGTATTGAAATAAAGCCATCGAATTGATCTTTTAATATTAATATTTACTGCATAATTTCAAAGTTTTGTTTAATTTCAAAGCAGTGTTTTATCATATTTAATTTTTTAATGGTTTTCTGGTTTTGAATTTCTAAACTACATTATGAACGGTACTGTACGCTTTTCAATTGTATTAAACTTATTTCTAAAGTATATTTTAGTTTCTTTTCCAAACGTTGTGCAGCATTTTAACATTTGAAATGACAAAATGTTCCTAATAACCATTGTCTATCATCAAAGCAAATAGAAAATGCAAAAGCTCCATATTGGGTTAACTACAATTGGAACTATTCTCCAATCTAGGTTCAATTGTAATCGATTAAATGTTACTCAAGTTAAGCATATAATTCTATTTCTATCTCGGATATTAATCTTAGTATTATGTTAATTGTTTTCTATCAATCATTATCAGCATACTGCTACAATTTAAAGCTTAGTACTCGATAACATTATTGTTATAACTTTATTTTGCATCGTAACCAGTTATGCATATTAATAGGCCTGTAAAGTAAACAAAATATATAATACAGTATATAAAAGATATATAAGTTCATTTAATAAATTTATTAAATTTTTTGGTTAACTTGTAAAATTATTGCATAATTATTACTATTAGACAAATATTAATACAATTAAGACGTAAGTTTATACAATATAGTTTTGATTTGAAAGACAATTTTTGATTTAGAATTCAAATTATCTTTGTTGGCAAATAAAAGCGAATTTAAAATTGCAATTATCATCATTCCATGCCCAGTTTTTTGTTAGTCTTTGAGATAAACAATTTTCATCGTTGCTCGAATGGTTAGGCTCGCCATGTCCCCAATTAAAGTAAGTAATATTTGAGTTATCATGTTGCCAAACAAATTGTCCTTCAATTGCTTGATCATTACCTCCAATCCAAACATTTACTATTAAGTTTTTAATTAACATAATTAGTATATTTTAAAATTAATAACAACGATTTTTAATAGTTTACCTGTTATTTCCTGGTAATAAAACAGCAAATGCTCAACTATTAATCGATTTTCATCATAATCTAATGGATGAGCTAAATCAGCATTAATGCTGTTGCATGCAACAAGCGCATCATACCACGTTACAGTGGTATCAGTTTGAAATAAATAACAATTTACACCAAGTGGAATAAAACCAATATCACAAGCTGGTGCTTGTGCAATTGTAGAATCTGAAACCAAGTTAAAACATCTCATATAATTTACTATTTTTGTATATTTATTATTACATTTTAATTACGATGCTTACCATCGATTACAGGGGACGGTTTACTGTCTCCAGCATTTTCAATAACTGTTTTTGGCAATGAAACCACGTTGGAGATTACGATAGGCCAAAAAAACAGCAATGCTATAATACTCTTCATTATAATAAAACTACTGTTTAATAATGGTTATTTTCTCTTGATAAATGTTAGAAGTTACAATTGTTCAAAAGTCTATATAGTAAATCAGTTATCTTACTTATCAGATTCATCGATTAAAAAACACAAACTATTTGTGCCAAAACAAAGTTCGGTTGATTACGTTTTGTGAAAATTATTTAAAAACTAAGCTACAATATTTTATTCATTTTTTCACATTATTATGGTAACATTATAGTTTTTATTAATTAACATTATACTGGACAGAATAATTATTAGATACAGTACTTGATTTTTGTCTACTTTCTTTATTGGCAAAAATACAAAATAAGAAACAGTAATACATTGCATGGTTTATTGCGGATTTTTTTCTCGTTTCTTTATTGCCAGTATGTACTAATATGCAAACACATATTTTGTCACCATGTAGTTATAGACTTAAATAACGATTTTTCTATATATTGTTAAAAAAATCAATATCTTAACAATGATTGAGATTTATCAGATAACGGACAAAACATTTTTTCAACATTTCAGAGGCAGTGGCGATTACACTCAGTACGTTATGCCGTCGATGCAACGACTACAAGCGGTCAGGAAATTATTTAGCCATCTACTAAGAAAAGTGGCAAATTCTATCATTTTTGGAATAATTGTGTTATGCATCATATCAGGAAATGTGAAAAAAAGTGCAGTCTAAAATTTGTGAAAATATTTGATTATTTTAATAATAATTTTCTTAAGTTAAAATATTAAAAGTGGGAAATGGTGCTTTGGATTACGCGCAATGGATGTACTCACAACTGGAAGGAGACATCATCAGCCAACATTTTGTGACTACAAGGTAAGAAAATGACCAATTATTTAAGTACAGTATGGTTACCCCATGTTGTGGTATTGAATTAATATAAATCAGTTTCATATCGTTAGTTTCAAGTCATAAATTGTGACTGTTAATAGGGAGTGAGCGTTTGCAAGCGGTACTGGTGTCATAAAAAATTGGTGTCAATTCATTAAATTGAGTTAGGTATTGCATTGCTCTGTATTAATGCTGCAAGCAGTGTGAGACAATAAAAATGGACACAAGTTTTAATCATTTTTATTGGACTGAATTTTGTAAATAATAAAGTTAGTTTATTTTGAGTAGAGTAACTAGTATGTTAGATCATTTTGCAATAGGTGCTCTATCCTGGCAAATAAATGGGTGTTTGACTACACATGCTTCATCATTCCATGCCCAATTATTCGGTTCCCAAAAAGTTGCACAGTTTTCATAGCCTTCATTATTATCTGGCTCTACAAGTCCCCAATTGGAGAACGTAAGAGTTGTATTATCATGTGACCATCTCCATTCCCCTTCTTCTTCTTGGTCAGTAGCTCCAATCCAAAAATCTAAATTTAACCCATTCAACACATTGTAAGATTCCACTTTTAAGGGAATTTAATTGCGAATTAATACAGTAACGAATGTCTACTTACAAGCACTTCCAGCGTAACGAAGAAACAAGTACTTGATCATTGATTTATTTTCATCAACGGTTAACGGATGGGCCAAATCAGCATCAACACTATTACACATGTTCAATGCATCTTGCCATGTTAATTCAGTTGTGTCAAATAAGTAACAATTTTCACCAACAGGTACAAAACCATCTCGACAGTTTGATGGTTGTTCAACAGTTGCATTGAAAGACAACATAAAATCTCCTATGTAATGCAAAAATAATATTTAATCACATTTAAGTTGTTATAAGTATTATTTGTACTTACCACTTAATATTATAGACATCTGATTATCTCCCACATTTTGAATTACAGCATGAGGTATTGTAACTATATTGGATTTAACTGAAGGCAAAATAAGCAGCACAGCAATAATTGAACTTTTCATTATTAGTTTTGTATTGGTTTTAGTATAAAATGAGTATAGTGATATATAATGGAAGCTTTTATAACTTGTTTTGTGTAGTTAAATGCTTTTTGCTGAACAATTGATCTGAAAATTTTATCGCAATTTTATATCGACGACATTGATGACTTCGATTTTGTTTAACTAATCAAAAATCAATTGTAATATGTCATGGTTAAGTTGTAGAGGAATTGATTTTAAATATTGATAAACGTTTATCATTGCTGACAAGACCACATAATGCACTTATAATTATATTATTTGCAATAGATAGCGATTGACAGAAACAGTTTCGATTTTAAAAATCAATAACTTAATCGAAATTGTTATCAGAAAATCAAATCGAGTTAATGATAAACTTACACTTGACCTTAACATATATTAAATATCAATCAGTAAATCCACTTCACTGTACAGTATTTATCTTTACATAGAATACAAATGGTGCTGGTTAATATACAAACAATTAATTTAACAGTGGTTTATTTTAATAAAATAATAACAGAAAAGCGATTGGGAGGTATTTTGTTATTTTATTTGCACTAATGACAAGCATTTTTAAATATTTATATTGTAGACAGAGTTTTAATTTAGTATTGTACAATTATTGGTATTTACTGTAATCTTAAAAACATTTAGTTTAGAGTTTATGGTTTTTGCTGACAAATGAATGGAGCTGAAGCACTGCATAAATCATCATTCCATGCCCAATTATTTCCTTCCTTAAATTGTACACAGTCTTCATCTCCAGTTATATCGCTTGGTTGTGGATATCCCCAATTAGTGTAAGCAATTGTTGAATTATCGTGTGACCAAGCAAATGTTCCTTCAACTGCTTCATCAGAAGCTCCAAACCAAAAAGCTAGCAGTTTTAAAGAAATATTTTGACTTAATTACTAATGAATGTTCAAATTATAATGACTTACAATCAGATCCGGTGTAGTGTTCCAGCAGATGCAATACTATTAACTTGTTTTCATCATAGTTTGCAGGGTGAGCCAAATCAGCAGCCAAACTATTGCATATGGCAATTGTGTCATGCCATGTTATTGCTGTTGTGATAAATCGATAGCAGTTTTTACCAAGTTGGACAAAGTCTTCTTGACAATTGGATGTTTGTGTAACAGTAGCATTGAATGCAAACATAAAACTTCCTATGACATTAATACATGTTATTTTTATATTAATTGTATTTAATAAGTACTTACCATTTAATGAAAGATACATTTGATCATCACCTACATTTTCAACAACTATATTTGGCATTGAAATAGTGTTAGAGTAGGCTAAAGGCAATATTAGTAAAAAAGCAATAATTCTCTTCATTGTGTGATACTGTATGTTTGTAAAAGTTAAAACTACTTCTGATGTTAGACAAATCGATTGTGATTGATAAAATAGATTTCAGTTTATACTGTATAGCTTGATATCAGTCTCAATGATTTTTTTTTCAACTAACCAATCTTAAAAATACGAAGCAGGAAAAAGTAATAATTGTATGTTTTATCATTATAACAAAGTTCAGATTATTAGGAATAAAATGTTTAGATAAAATCGCCTATTAATCCAGTTGATACATAACAGTACATGCGGTATATTTTGATACGATACAATATCGACTAAACATTTGTCATTGAAATCAATTTGACAACAATTATATTAAAACATTTTAATTAACTAAGTTTATATATAAACATTTATAATATAGCATTGCATTTTAAAATGGGCTCGTTTTCATCTATTTTAGTATATGAATGTTAAATATTTAATGCAGAGAATCTTTTTGTTTAAATTTTAGTATGTATGCATTTATATATGCCAGCACTTGTGTCATCATTCCATGCCCAGTTATTTAATTCCCACTTTGTAGCGCAATTTTCGTTGTTGTTTCTATTTCTGGGTTCTAATAGTTCCCAATTAGAATAACTAAAGAAAGTAACTTAATAATCTTATGAAACACTTTTAATTTCGATAAAACGTTTATTAGGTTTTTTAATACGATAAATGCTTTACATTATTTAGGACATAATTAATATGATCATTGTCTTAGCTGGCAAATATATCCAATTCCAACGCTACATCCATAGTCATCCCATGCATAATTATTTGGTCCCCAAAGCTGAAGACAATTTTGACCTTCTTCACCATCAGGTTCCATTGATGCCCAATTCGTATAACTAATCGACGAATTATCATGCGCCCATTTCCATTGTCCCTCAATATTTTGGTCACTTGCTCCAATCCAGAAATCTGAATTTATTAAAGAGATATTTTCTTTTAACATTAAATGGAATTGTTTGATAAAATTATGAGACATGGATATTAAAAGAATTAAATGTTACGTTAAATATTGTTATTTAAATAAATTGACTTGCATTTGAATGCGGCATAGTGAACCAACAAATGTTTAACTATTAATGCATTTTCCTCATAGTTTAAAGGGTGAGCCAAATCAGCATCAATGCTATTGCAATTTTCCAGTGCAGTTTGCCATGATACGGTATTTGTGTGAAATTGGTAGCAATTGTCACCAAGAGCTACAAAGTTATCTCGACATTTTGTTGATTGGTCAACTGTAGCATTAAACGACAACACAAAATTTCCTAAACGTTTTTAGAATACTTAATTTAGACATGATTTTGTGTTTGAAAGTTTAAAACTGTACTTGCCAGTTAATGTAAGGGATACATCATAGCCTCCATTGTCAGAATGTGGCCCTGCAATTGTATTACTATTAACTAAAGGAAAAATTATCAGCAAAGCAATACTTAATTTCTTCATTATTAACTTTTTTTTATATAAATATTACAAAATTTAACTTATTGCAAGTTAGTGTAAAAATACAGTATGTTTAACGGATGATGAGTATATAACGATTAAAACGATAAAATAAAAGATTTTTTTTCATTTGCTTTAATATCATTTATTTGATATGTTTATCAAACTTTTAATCAGCAATTGACTACTAGTTTCGTTTTAAAATTATCCGATAAAAATAGTAATACTAAATAAGATAATGTTGAACTTTAAAAGAAAAAACAAAGTTGAAACTTGGTTATGTTTTTTAAAATGCTGCATTTGCAAGCATTTAAACAAGCAAGTAGTACTGTAGCTTATTTAATATAAGAAACATTTTATTGTTAAAAGTTATTTTTAAAAAACATTTAGTCATGTTACAGACGCGACTCAGAAATAAAACGATTTCATATTTATTGCGAAAATAAAGCCGGTTTTAATATGAAAATCATAATATAAACTTAGTTTATTTAGTACTTGGTTGTCTTTGCTGACAAATAAATGGATATTCATAATTGCACGAGCTATCATTCCATCCCCAATTATAATAAACATAGTGACATACACAATCTTCATTGCCGTCTTTATTATTTGGGTCTTTATATCCCCAATTGGTGTATGTGATTGTTGAGTTATCATGTGACCATACAAACTTTCCTTCAGTAGCTTCATCAGAAGCTCCAATCCAAAAACCTAAATTTTAAATTCCGAAAATAAGGTTAACATTTAGTGAATTTCATTTATATTAAGCTTAAATAAAAAAAGCTTCGTAACGAATACCTTGTGTATTGATACGAATGTCTAGCAGATGCAACACTATCAATGTGTTTTCGTCTTGGTTTAACGGATGAGCCAAATCTGTATTAATGTTATTACAGTAATTAAGCGCATCGTGCCATGTTAATGCCTTTTCATTGAATAAATAGCAATTATCTCCAAGTTGAATAAACCCTTTAAGACAATTCCTGGATGATTGAAGAACCGTAGCGTTAATTGACAACACGAATTCGCCTATATATTTATAAAGCAATAAATGGGTTGTTTGCATTGGCTGCACTTCTTAAGTGTAGTACTTACCATTTAATGTAAGAGAAAGTTGGTCCGGTTCAGAACTTTGAAGATCTTCATTTAAAGCTAAACTGAAGCATATCAAAGCCAAAGTAAACAAAAAATTAATGAATTTCTTCATTATTTGTTATTATACTGTATAAGCCAAACGACTTTTGGTGATATAACGTAGATATACAGTAGTTTGAAATTGACAAATGTACGTTTACAATTACTTCTGGTATAGTTAACTTAACTACCAGCCAATCAGGAAAGCATGTGTAAGAAAAATCAAAACGATTTAGTTTTTTTATCAGAGCAAAATTGATTTTAATCAAAAATGATAAAAGGATATTATTTTATGGAGCAATATTTTAGTTTTGCGATATTTATAGCTTATGCTTATCAAATCGTTTAATTATAAAGAATGTGTTTATTGAATTATTCATTTTTGAATACTAAACGATTTCTAATGTTAAACATTTGATTTTTGTTTGTTTAGATTGTTATATAGTTTTGATTTTTACATTGTGTAGATAACTAAGATATGTTTTGTAGTTGTCTATTTGAAATTTAACTAATAATACTATTACGTGAAAGAAAAACGTTATTGAGTTTTATTATCAAAGTAAAGTTGATCAGATTAAAAATAAATCGAAGAGATACTTCAAATGTAGATAAGTTGGTCCTTCAATCAATCATTCACATCTATTACGTTTTAATAGGATTTTAATGTGTTGCAAAACGGAATTAATGTCGCATATTTTGTACTCTACAAAAATAAAAATGTTTTTAATAACTTAATGTCAAGCTGCTAAAAGTAACATACAAAGAAATTCATTTGGTAAGAGTCTTAACATTTTTTGTGACTAAGTTTTTACTCGAGCCCAAAAAACCATTAAAATTAGCATGACGTATAAAGTTTTTTTTTGTTTTACTATATCCATCGTTATCTTGTAATTGATTTTCTTTGCTGACAAATAAATCCACGTCCAAGGGTACAAACATCATCATCCCACGCCCAGTTATTTTGTTCCCAGTAGGTAAGACAATTCTGATTGTCTTTATCGTTATCTGGTTCCAGTGGTGCCCAATTAAAATAGTTAACCAATGTACCATCGTGTGACCACTTCCATTGTCCTTCAACAGCTTGATCACTTGCCCCAATCCAGAAATCTACAGTGAATATAATCCAAACAACTTGTTTTAGTTTCAAAACTACAATAAACAATAATTAAAGATACTAACATGTGACTCCAGCATAGTTAATGAGCAAATGCTTAAGCATTAATTTATTTTCTTCATAGTTTAATGGATGAATCAAATCAGCATTAATGATATTGCAATAGTCAAGAGCATCTTGCCATGTTATTGCGGATGTGTTAAATAAAAAACAATTTTGACCTATTGCAATAAAGCCCTCTTGACAATTGATTGGTTGTTGAACTGTAGAATTAATTGATAACACAAAACTACCTAAATATTAAAAGAAAATTAATTTCAGCGCAAAATTACGATGATTTAAAAAGTTGAAATGAGCTTACCAGTCAGTGTTAGTGAAACGTCATAGTTTCCATTGTTAGCATATGGTTCCAATATGTTGGAGCTAGCAAAAGGCAATAGTAGCATTAAAACAATCATATTTTTCATAATTGATTTTTTTCTTCATAGCAAAAACTTAACTGCTCTGTTAGTTACTGTAAGAGACATATTGTGAGTATAAGGATAAAAGTTGTAAACAGTAATGATTCTGTTGATTAGATGATAGTTTTTGATAAGCTTATCTAATCTTTTAAATCCGCAAAGTTAATGTCTTACTAGTCTAGGTTTAACCATCACTAAAAGTTTAAAAAAATTGAAAACTAAATGCGAAGTTCAATCGGTTTTTGGTAGGTAAACGTATTGATAAGTGTTTGTCACTGCTTTGTGGGGTATTTTTGCACTGTTATAATGTATTACAGCGTTAAATACGTTTTTTTTACAAACATATGGTGTTTTTTATTTTAATAATTGTACGTGATTGTAACTTGGACAGTTTTAATGGGTTTAAAAATGTATGCTTAGAAACCGACTATAGCTATTGAACCTTGAAAATGTACTTTAAATTGAAACTTGTGGACGCCAATGCCACAAGTTCATGCAACAAATATTTGTCCACACCGGTCTTTAGAAGAGCCAAATGGTTATTCTTATTTGCTTTTTTAAAGATAATTGTTTTGTTTCATTTTAGAAAAATAAATATAAGTTACTGTATATCTGACCGACTGTTACAATGCAAAATACACTTCTTACTGAATCCACTGTAAGTTATATTTCTCCAATTACTTAATGGTCTAATCGTTCGTTTTCAGAATTGCAATTGTTTGTACTAGTCGAATAAAAACAAGATTTTTCCATAGAAATTGATTACCATGATTACTACTATATTACCAGGATTGTTATCAGATTACCAAGAAATTACTAAAGTAGCAAAGCAAAGTAATTGGCTATGTTGCAGTATATAAACTACAATCGTAGAGCAGTTGCGCATTTAAAACAGCAAAAAAAATCATTTTAGAGTAACTTTTTCCATCCATACTACAGTATTTACCAACTAAAATATTTTATTGTTTTACAGCGTTTTTATTTGAAGAAAATGAAAAGATTTTTAACAGTGCTCTTTATTTTGGCTTTGGTAAACTCTAATGCAGTTTCAATGCCAAATTTTGCAGTCAGAAAAATGCCAGCTGCATTACCTAAAGGTAAGTATTATTACCAATTGAAATGCCGTTTAATTACATTTAAATTTTTATAATTGTCAATTTTTGGTTTGAATTTAGATAAAGCAATTGTTCAAGCGCCTTCTTGTCAACTTGGATTTATTCCCCTCGGTGAAAACTGTTATTTATTTGATACGACTCCAATAACATGGAGTGACGCTCTGGCCATGTGCAACAGCATCAGTGCTGATTTGGCCCATCCATTAAATTATGATGAAAACCTATTACTTGTAGAACACTTGATGGAAAACTACCAAGGATATCATTGTAATAATCCATTTAATGAGAAAACTGTTATTTGAATTTTTACAAAATGTAGATTTTTGGATGGGAGATAACGACTTAGCTGTTGAAGGGAAATTCGTATGGTCACACGATAACTCGACGATTTCGTACACTAATTGGGGATATCTAGAGCCAAACAATGAAAATGGCAATGAAGACTGTGGAGTTTTCTTCGAAACAGATAACTGGGCATGGAATGATTATGTATGCACCAACAAAGAAGCATTTGTTTGTCAGCAAAAATAATTGATTTGAATATTAAGCATATTTTACACAAAATTATTAAACTGTAATGTGAAAAGTATTTAGTTTACAGTAGTCTTTAATATGGAAGTTACTAAAAAATTCAGAGCATCGTTTTATATTTTTAACGAGCACCGTTGTTTATTAATGTTTTTAAATGTAAATCTATAGATATAAAATAAACACTTTTTAACTTCTATTTGGGACATGTAAGCTTACTTGTGCAAGTAATAATTGATGTAAATGATGTTTATTAGTGTATAAAACTATTACAAACAGATCAACTGTACTTGCTCTTTGTTATTTAATAAAAAGTTTAGTTGAATACTTGTTAGTTTATTGATAAAATTATTTTTGTTGACAAATAAAAGCGAATTTTGCAGTGCATGTAGAATCATCCCATGCCCAGTTGTTTGTTTCCCAGTAAGCTCCACAGTCTTGATTGCCGTTCATATTATCTGGATCTCCAAATGCCCAATTGAAATAAGTAACAGCTGATTTATCGTATGACCATACGTATTTTCCTTCAACTGCTTGGTCATTAAGTCCCATAAAAAAAGCTAAATTTAAAATGACAATTATTAAAAATTATCTTTAAAATGTATTTTAATTATTTGCTGAATTTACTAACCTCCAACTCCTTTGTAATTCTCCAATAGATGCTCCACTATTAACACGTTTTCATCATAGTTTAATGGATGAGCCAAATCAGCATTATAGCTATTACATATGGCTAAAGCATCATTCCATGCTAATGGAGTTGTGTCAAATAAAAAGCAGTTTTGGCCAAGAGCAAGAAATCCAATTTGACAAGCTTGTACAGAGGTTCCATCAATAGTTTCTAGTATCATGTAAAAACGTTTAGGTATAAAAACTTACAATAATTGCACAACAATAGTACTTACCATTTGATGATGCAAAAGCAACATTTTTCCTGATGTCATTTGGCCTGGAAATTGCATTGGAGTTTAGAAAAGGCAAAATAAACAGCAACGTTAAAATTTCTTTCATTTTCTTTTAATAGAAAAGATGCTAAAGAATTCTAGGAGAAAGTTACTTCTAACTTGGTGTACCTGTGCAAAGATTATGGTTTAAGCACTGAAGCTTAAACAAATACTGTATGTCGTTATGTTGTGGTTAGATAATTATATTGGATTGTAAATTTCTAGGTAATTTGATAACTTTGAAGCTTAATCTCTACCGTTTTACTTGGAAAAACATTCGAGTGTTTAGTTGTATTCGAGCAAGTAAACAATTAAAATGATGTAAACATTGTTAGATAAATACGATGAGTAATTCAATGTTGTTGGTGATAGGTACTTGACTTACATTACATTACTCTGTTTGCAATTTACAGATGAGTCAAAAATCAAATCAATAATTGATCAAATCATCTAGTTAATCGCGATAAATGCAAACTAAGACACTAAACTTTTTTTGAAATAATAACACTTATTTAATAATTTAGGATGTATTTATGGAACCAGATGTATTTATGGAACCAGAAGAGTCACAATGCAAATTAATTTTATTTGACAGCAACAAAATTATTTTAAAGTTATAATGATAATTTGGTCGAAATCGTTTTATAACATTTAAAAGTAACTTATATCTATTGGTGTCAAATACGTGACTGATTTTTTTATGTCACTAAGTTATATTTGCTGACAAACAAAATTGTACTCATTAGAACATGAAGCTGTGGCCCATGCCCAATTCTCGGTCTCCCAAAATTCGGCACAGTCGGGTTGATTGACTACATTTCTAGGCCAATAATATCCCCAATTGTTATAAGTCAATACTGTATTATCGTCTACCCATCTGAAGATCCCATCAGATGATTGATCAGAAGCTCCAATCCAAAAATCTAAGTTAACAAACAATTATTGAATGTAAGTTACCATTATATTTTGAATATTTTCATGTATTTAATTCACCTCTGAGTCCATGAAAGTTATCCATCAAATACTCTACTATTAATCGATTTTCATCATAGTTTTCCAGGTGAACCAAATCACCGTTAAGGCTCTGGCAAATTGAACGGGCATCTAACCATGCTAATGGAGTCGTTTCAAACAAATAACATTTGTTTCCAAGCGCCACAAATCCATTTCTGCAGATTGTTATGTCTGCACCAGGTTCATCTATTGGCAAATAAAAACTTAATAACATAAAATTGATAAAATACAGGTTGCTTACCGTTTTCAGCAGATGTTTGACGGTTGGAAACTACGCTGGAGCTGACAAAAGGCAGAATTAACAGCAAAGCAACGACTCCCTTCATTGTTCAATTGGGGAAGTAAGGCTTAGTAAGTTAGTTAGTTATTCAACGAATGATTGGAAATGTAATTAAGTAATAGTTTATATAATAAAATAAAGTTGTTATCTCAATTTTATGTCAACAAAACCGTGAACAATCTTGCGAAAGTCTAGGCCAGGTAATCAAGGTTTTTTCCTCTTGCACCATATTACGAAGAATTGAACTTCAATACGTAATCTTTTTAAAAAAACCTTGAGAAATTACCCATAGAAGAGCATTATGAGTACGGTATTAAAATAATTTCCGGCTACTACCGGTACCAAGACCGTTATTGGCTAGAAAAAACAGTGCATTTCTAAGAATTATTCGTGAAAACAAGGAAGTAAATTGACAATACAGATTCTTTTTTTAGTACAGTATTTATTTTATGATATTTCCCGTTTGTTTTTTTTGTTTTAAGAAAACTTTTAGAGAACAGGTAAATTTACAATATTTGACGAGTTATATTTGCTGACAAACAAAATTGCGTTCACCAGTGCATGCAGCATCTGCCCATGTCCAGTTTTCTGGACTCCGAAACTCTAAGCAGTCTGAAAAGCCAACATTATCTATAGGAAATCCTTCACCCCAATTTGTGTAAGCCAGTGACACTGGTGAATTATCGTCTGCCCATAAGAATTGACCGTCACTTATTGCATCAGAAGCTCCCATCCAAAAATCTTAAAATAGTTTTTTAATGGACTTTATAAGTAATATTTGTACTAGGTTTGTATGAATTTACTGGCAGCTCCATGATAGTTATCCAACAAATGCTCTATTATTAACCTATTTTCATCATAGTCCAATGGATGAGCTAAATCAGCATTAAGACTCTCACAAATTGATCGTGCATCTTCCCATGCTAATTCAGTCGTTTCAAAGAAATAACATTTAGCACCAAGTGCTACAAAATTGCTTTGACAGCTTGGTGAATCCGTAACTGAACCATCTATTAATAAATAAAAATTATTCTAACATCAAACTTATACTTTGTTAATTTTGGTAATGTTAATGAGGAGTTTTACTGTGTCTAGAAAGAAACGAGACGGAATCTTATTAGCTCCAATGAGAATTGGTCCCGTTTCTTTTTTTATCATGACGAATCCAATTCAGAAACTTACTCAATATTGTGCAATATTTGACAAGTACAGTATATACAGTATTATGATAAATTATGCTTACCATTTTTGGCAGAGGAACTATCCTCAACATTTTCAATGACCATATTTGGCATGGAAACTGCGTTGGAACTTATGAAACACAAAACTAATATCAAACCAATAATTGCCTTCATTGTATCAAATATATAGCTGAATATTTATTGCTTGTTTACTAGAAAAAATGAATTGAAGTATGAGTTTATATTGTGAATTCGTTATCACCATTTTGTTTCATATAAAAAAACTTGCAAAAGTGTTTTTAGCGAGAAATTGTTTAGATTGATTCTAGCAACAAGTGAGATAGAAATAAACATTTTAATAAACTTTCATTAACCTCATTTTCAAATAATTATTAATTTTATTTTTAAACATTGATTAATTATCAACAATTCAAACTGATTGGTAACCTATTCTAGTATGATTACAAGGCAGTGTCATTGTTTCATATAATCTAATGACCGTCTTAGGTGTTAAAGCAACATTGGAACTTACCAAAAACTAAATTTCTTTTTCTTTGAATTAAAGTAAAATTGGAAGACGAAATACTCTAATTTATAAATATTACAAGTGGCCAAAGATTTTGTTGTATACTGTTTATTATTATTCCGATTTCAGATAAGGTAAAACTTTGTTTCAAGATAATAATTTGATAACAGATAATCATTATTTATACAGCGATCTAAATAATTTTTGAGCCGGTCAAACTAGATTAAAAGTTTGATTTTTATTTCATTACTTGTAAGCTTACAAACAAAAGCAGCAATCGATTTTTAATTTGATTTACATTCAGCTGTAGTTATTTTTTCTGACAAATAAAGTAGTGTGTAGAAGCGCTGGTACAATCGTCATTACTCCAAGCCCAATTATTTTTTTCTTGAAATAATAGGCAAGTATTCTCAATAGTTTCTGTAGGATAATCTTTTCCCCAGTTATCAAAGGTATCGGCAACAATTGAATGATCGTCTGCCCATACGAATTGTGTAGCTTTTTCTTCATAAGAAGCTCCCAGCCAAAAAACTAAGTTTTAAACATATCATTTCGATCATACCGTAAGTACACCAAATATGTTGTTAGTTTTATTTACTTACATGAATCTCCATTATAATGATCCATCAAATACTGCACTATTAATCGATTTTCATCGTAGTTTTTAGGATGAACAAAAGTAGCATCAACGCTTTCACACATGGCTTTTGCAGATTGCCATGATAATGGAGTTTCGTAAAATAAATAGCAATGGTCACCAATTGATTTGAAGTCACCGCTGCAGAATGCTCCTACATTTGTAGCATCTAAGAACAAATCAAAAGTTATTAACACACAATGTCTTATTGATTTGGTATATTATTTAATTTAGTGACACAATTTGCTTACCATTTACGTGACAGCTTACAAAAGGCAAAAGTAACAGCAAAACAGAGATAATCTTCATGATTAAAGAACCGAAATTAAGCTCAGTATTGCAACTTTCTTGACAAATGATAGAAAATGCACTTGATAAAGAATTTATATCATAAAATCGTTATTTCAATTTTGAATGGAAAAAAATAAATCTATTGACGTTTTTTTAGATGAAATCTAATGACGATTTTGATAAAAAAAAATATATAATCCATATAATCGTCAACATGTCAATATCCACAATCTGATATTAACCAGAAATTTATTGTGTTTCCATGCACACCGTTGTCCAGATTATAATGTACTTACATTTGTTTTCTTTTGAAGTTTTCTAACGAGTATTTTACGATCAATAAGTTATGATCAAAGTTTAATGTTGAGCCAAATCAGCTCCAATGCTATTGCACTTGCCTATTATTCCATGTTAATTCAATTGAATTAAGGACATATCAGTTTTTACCTGTTTATGTGACTAAGATGGTGCTATTGAGACTTTGTATTAGTTTAAGTGTAATTTTTTTTTTAAAAAAAAGTTATCATTTTGATAATACAGAAGGCACTTTATTGTTTGAAAATTTGTCAATATCAGAATTTGGTATTGAAATATCATTGGATCTTACCATGTTAATGAAATCTTGCATTTTCTCTTTATTAAAATTATTTAGCAATCAAAATACTGTACGTCAAATGGCGAATATTATAAGTGATCAACGTTGTTATTTTATATCCTATATTGTGCTGTAATTTAGTTAATTTTCTCGGTATTTCAGTTTGAAATAAGATAACTTAATCTATTCAGTTATCTCGATAATCAATGAACAACTTAGATAATACAGTAAGTGTTATTTTTATTTTTCTATTACAAAAAATAAGGGACGATTTATTTGACCATAATTAAATTAAAACAAAAATCTGATTTTAAATCAAGCAAAGAAAATTAAAATAATAGAGACAAAAAGTGCTTGAAACTAAACTGATCCATTTTGTCTGTTGTATTTTAACTTATTTTTCTTGGCAAATGAAGTTATGTGATTTAGTACAATCATTATTACTCCATGCCCAATTATTTGCTTCTCGAAATTCTAAGCAAGTGCCAGTAGGAGTTGCAGTAGGATATCCTTCTCCATAGTTATAATATGCGTCGAGAACAATTGAGTGATCATCGTACCATATGAATTGTGTAACATCGTCTACATAAGAAGCTCCCAGCCAAAATTCTAAGTTTAAATCAACCATACAGTCTCTCCATCAAAGTTATTTATTAAGCAAATAATTTAGTTATATTATATGCTTACCTTGAGAGCCTTGATAGTGATCCATCAAATGCTCTACTATTAATCGATTCTCATCGTAGTTTTTAGGATGAACGAAAGTGGCACCAACGCTTTCACACATGGCATTTGCAGAATTCCATGGTAATGGAGTTTCATAAATTAAATAGCAATGGTCACCAATTGATATGAAGTCGCCTCTGCAGAAAGCTCCTACATTTGTAGCATCTATGGACAATTATTTACATTATTTACTTTCTTATTTACATATAATATTATGCTTACCACTAGCCGAATCTGGTAATGAAGCTACTCGGCAGCTTACCAACGACAAAATTAACAATAAACCAATGAAAATCTTCATGATGAAATACCAGATGTTATTGCAACTTTTTTCTTGACGAATGATTGAAAAATAGACGTTTGTAAGAGTTTATATCGTGAAATTGTTATCTAAATTTTGTGTCAAAAATATTAATTGAAGTTTATATACTGTCAATTATAAAAGTTGATTAGAAGCCGCCTTGACTACCTAACAATGTCTACAGTAGATAATCTATAACACTTGTAAAAAATTCTGTGAAAACAAGTTTATTCTTCATTTCGTTTATGTAATGGGATTTTATTATAAAATGTGAAATTCTTAGCTTTAAACTGTGTATATAAAATTCATATGTGTTATTGTAGTTTTAACCTTTACTAGTCAGAAATATCTAGTTGATGACAACACATAAACAAACTGAAGATATTTTTTATCTTAAATTTGATTTTCCTGTATCGATTGTTGGTGAACAACAGAGGATTGCATCTACTAGTGCAAACAGTGTTTTTTATGCAATGTAAACATACTGTATAACGTAATTTTCGAACCACTCTTAAATTTAATATGAATAATATTTTATACTATAATAAATATGTTATCATTACCGATACGGTAGTTGTAAGCAAATAACTGTAAAATTATTTATTTTTGCTGACAAATAAAAAGCCATTTGGAAGTGCAAACAGTGTCATCCCATGCCCAGTTATTTATTTCCCAGAAAAGTGCACAATCTTCATTTTTTCCGTCATTGTCAGGTTGATTAAAATTATAATCCCAGTTATTGTAAGTAACCGTTGAGTTATCATGTGACCATACATAATTCCCTTCGACTGCTTGATCTGAAGCTCCAATCCAAAAGTCTAAGTTTAAAATGATTAATTGCTTTTGCTTGATTATTATAAATTATTTTTACTGAAATTTATTTACAAGTGGATCCTTGGTAGTTCTCTAACAAGTGCTCTACTAGTAATACATTTTCATCATAGTTGAATGGATGAACCAAATCAGCATTAAAGCTGTTACAAATGGCAAGGGAATCATTCCATGTTAATGGAGCTGTACTGAATAAATAACAATTCTGACTAAGTGCTTCAAAGCCACATTGACACTTTGGTGCTTCTATCAATGTATGAAAATAAAACCGATTTTTAAAACGTTTGGTAATTAAACTAAAATATTACTTAATAAGATTCTTACTATTTGGTAATCCAGTTGGCACTTTATTTTTGTGGACAACATTTGGCATTGAAACCACAGTGGAGTTTAACAAGGGCAAACTAAGAAGTATAGCAATAAATGTTTTCATTTTTTAAATTGAAATTGGCTAACAAATAAAAACACTTTAGTATTTTGTTTTATATTTTGGACACGATAGCTTAACCAATTTTCTTATGAATTATAAATTTCCAGTTAATTGATAACAAAAATATAATTTAACCAGAAATCAGAAGTTGATGACAATTGATGAATGTTTATCTAATTTTTTTGACAGTTATTGATTGTTATTTTGACATTATATTGACATACTGTATATTAGTTGAGATATATAAGCTCTTACTTTTTTTGGCAATTTAATTACATTTTGATCGTAAGTTGTAATTGAATGAGAAAAGTTAACGTTAATAAATATTTAAAATATAGCAAATAAAACATTAGGTTTAATTTCAAGCTCTTAAGCAAATTCAAACTTTATTAAAAGCATTATAATGAGCTTATATTTGATTTGTTTGCTTATTTTGTCATTAGCAAGATTTAACATGGCTTCATCATTATCTGCCATCGATATGAACAAAAACCACCCAATCGGTAATAGCATGAAATTATATTAATGTAAAATATGAATATTTATTTAATTTTAATTACTGAAAGGAAATACAATTTTTTAAATTTTTATTTAGACATGTCACGAGCACCAACTTGTCCAGATAACTTTGTAGCACTTGGCGACAAATGCTATCTGTTTTACCCAGTCTATTTAATACAAAAAGATGCATTAGCCATGTGTAATAGCATTGGTGCTGATTTAGCACATCCATTAACTTACAATGAGAATCGATTAATAATTGAGCATGCATTGGATAACTACCAGGGAGTTGGAGGTAAGCCCATTAATAAAAGATTGCCAAAAACCTAATTACTATATTATTAAAAATGGAATGATATTCTATGCTATTTAGCGTTTTGGCTTGGAGGTGTGTTGGATGGACAATGGGAATGGCAGCATAATGGTGCAGCGATTAACTATTTTAATTGGCCATATGGGGAGCCTACCAATAAATCCAATGAATTTTGTATGATTAACAATGAAAAAGATAATTGGGCATGGCATGACATCGATTGCACTTACAGCAATGCATTTATCTGCCAGCAAAAATAAGATGTTTCTGCACAATTATCTGTTAGTTAAACAATTAATTCAAATGTACATAAGCTTACACTCTGCTGTAATTAACTGGCATACAGTATGATTTATATAATAAATGTTTCTACACTATGTATACCGTATGTTTTTTCATAAATGTCTTAACAATAATAAATTATTATTTAAATGATAAGTTTTAATGTTTAAGTTTACAAATTTCTCTCAATTGTATTTTATTTTATAATCAGCAACTAGAACTAATTTGTTTTCAATTCATTTATTGAACGCTTTCAAATTTAACTTTTAAATGATTAATTTTTGCATGTACAGAAGACAATATTGTAGTAGACGGTTTTATTAAGTGCATTCTATATAATCTAAACGTACATAAATTAAGTTTTGTTAAAAAATATTAAAATTAACTTTTTTAATGGCAAATGAAAGGATATGCATAAATTATGAATGCAAAGCGATAGTGGATACATTGAGCTTTACCAGATTTTGTTAAAAGTGGGGGCTCAAATGGTATCAAGTCTCATATGTCGCGATAACCAATCATAATGATTTGTTATTTGGTTTTATTTTAAAGTAAGTTATTTTTGCTGGCAAATGAAGGCATGTTCATCAGCACATGGAACATTAGCCCATGCCCAATTATCTGTACTCCAATATTCTACGCAGTCGGGTGTGCCAACACGATTTGTAGGGTATCCATTTGCCCAATTAGTATAACCACTGCTAACATATACATTATCGTCCTCCCATCTATATGATCCATCAGTTACTTCATCTGAAGCTCCCATCCAAAAATCTAAGATTGTAACAGAATATATGGATTATTTGCTAGTTAATAAACATTTACGGTATATGCTTATACGTTGGACAAGTTCATAAACATTACTTACAACCAATAGTAGAATAGTTATCCATTATATGCTCTACAATTAATCGTTCTTCATCATAGGATGCAGGATGTACTAAATTAGAACCAATGCTGTTGCAAATGACTAATGCATCATCCCAATTGATTGCAGTTGTATAAAATAAATAGCAATGATCACCAAGTGGTATAAAGTTATTTTGACAGCTTGGTGCCTCTTTTACAATTGTAGCATTGAAGACTTGATTATTAATTGTAGCTGTTGGCAATGAAAATACAATTGAAAATACCAAAGACAAAATTAACAGAAAATTCATTGTTAATTACAAAAGTAAAGTTTAATAGTTGATACTATTTCTAAACTCAACAGTACTGTATATTAAATTATGAAAAATGCAATTGAGTAACTGTTTATATAGTAAAATCGTTATCTCAATTTCGTGTCTACAAAATGAAACAATTTCATGAAGTTCTCTTTTATTGTTTTATCTAACCATTGATAATTGATGTTTAACTTTACATTTTGGATATAAAAACTATTATTATCGTACGTTAAACAGAAACCATAAACCGAAACTTGTTGACAGCTAACTGACGAGTCTTTATTGAAATTTTAATTATTTTTCTGCAATTGTTTATTAATAAACTGAAATGACGTTGATTACACTTATAGTTATTTGTTTATTTGTCAGTAATGAAAGGCAATAATTGTTACACAATAAAATTAAAGTCAAACACATTTTCATATTGTATATTAATAAATATATTTGTTTTTCTAATCAGTTATACAATCATATTAAAGTGATATTAAATAAAGTTTTTTCAAAATACGTTAATCACGCGTAAGTTGCTCTCAAGTGCTTGAGCATGTTCCTAATCGGAGTGCCAAAAGTCACTACATTAAAACGAAACTAGTGATACATTTTTCAGGCATTTTCCATTAATAAAGTACTTCAATTTCGCATTTTTTATGAAAGATCATACAGATATTGACATTCACTTGCAGACATTGTTACTACATAACTGATCACCGTTTGAAACAGCTAAAAAATCGACAAAATTTAATTAGTTTTTTTAGTTTTGATTAATAAATTACTTTGTTGTTTACATTTATCACAAAGTCCTCATCAACTGGTATTATAGAACCCAAGTCAAACCAATCGTCATTAGTCAATTGTTTCACAATTACCAATTCCACAAAATCGAGTCGATCCTAATTCAAAACCAAAACAATTAAACATTTAAAGCAATTCTTAATTATCACAGTTAATTACATTGACACTATTTAACTGATATGGCAAAAAAGAAACCATCTGAAATCGTTGTTGCTTAACCGTTAAATATTTGTACGATGAAATTAGCTGATTTGTCTATAAAAAATAACCCGAATTATTAATGTAATTAATTTTGTTGTTAAAGCTATATTTACCTTGCCATTAGCTCTTATTGCACAACATACTGCAGTAAAACTGAAGATAAAAAAGATGAAGCAATGTGAATATCGCATGTAGATTTCCATAGTAAGATTAGAATTTGATTCAATTGAACAAGCCACCCCAGCAGCAATTGTAACCGAAACAGGCAAAACATTCATCATGATAATAAGTAAAATTCCAAACGAAAAAGCATCATTAACAGTTTTGCTTAGTTCCTTCAATTGCTCGTATTTCTTGCATGAGGATCTGATCATCTTCATTGCTCTGTAGTCTGATTTAGCATCTTTAACATCTTCCTCCATCTTAGTTAGTTCCGCAAAGACCAGATCGCAGATTGAGATGTAAAAACCACAGCTAAAAATACTGAAAATGATGATAGCACAAAATATAACGATCATAAGTAAAGTGCTGTTTGCTAATGTTGATTGAGACGTCAAATACAAATGAAAGACTGGACTCAAGGCAATGAAGCTTATCATCAACAGAGCATTTTTTTTGTAAACAAATTTAATTGTATCAGGACCAACAGCTATTTCTTCCAAAATCGAAATCAGGTTGTCGTTGTTTACAATGTTTACCCACATTTTCCAAAGTGAATTCACAATGATGCCTGAATGGAGAAGCAAACAATCGGTTAAGAAAAGACGTTGCCCATTTCCATCTTTGTTGATAGTAACAAATATCTTCCAGTAATACTCTATTCCTAGTATCATTACACGACTAAATGAATACAAATAATAGGCTTCAATTGTGGTGAAAATGCTTTTCAAACCGGCTGCTAAAAACCATCCAAACTTTGTTAAGCATATGGTCTTAGTCGGACGTTTTCGTTGATCATTACGTGATAAACAACGTCGAATGCCTTTACAGTTGCGGGTCAAGTGGAGCGCCAAAAATACAGCAGTAAATATTGATACTTTGATTTTAGAGTCGCTGTCAAAAGTCCCACTGTTACCCACTATAATATATACTAAACTAAATGTTGAAACCAGAAAAACGATCAAGTTAAACTTGATTTTCAGCATTTCCTGTCCGAATGGGACTCCAAGAATGTCAAAAATAATAAAATAATGCTTTACAGCGTCCAACGCAGATGGCATTGTTGTTTTCTTGGTTAAGCTGTGTACAATCAGTTTTCATCAGTATTTTTCTAATTTATTTCATTTACAAAAGCGAATTTAAATTGGCGTAGTAAGCGATGGACTTTCAAATGATAAATTTTCAATGGTCAGTCAGTGTACATCCTTATATAGTCATTCATTTAATGTGTATTGATTGACGAAATGAGGATGCTGTAGCTATTTATTAGAGACAGTTAACCACTGTATAATATACGCTGCTGTTTTTAATAATATAATTTTATATAGGAATATTTGCATTTACAGCATAGTACTTGTTTGCTCAGCAAACTGAAACTGTCGCTTTAGAGTGCATGGGCGTATTTTAGTTTCAGGATGTAAGCCAATGTAGCTTCATTTATACTGTATAAAGTAGTCTGAAAAGGCATATAGGGCGTGTGCATGCAGTATGTGCATATAGTTTTAGTTTTAAATTGATTTCAATTATTTAGTCAGAAATCGAAAAGTGACAAGTGTCACTTTGAACATGAAAGTGAATTATACGAGGGCCATTTCAAATGTCTTGCACATCAGCGTCAAATGACCAGGGGACCTAACTTATTCAATGCATGTTTTAGTGGTAAATGTCTTATAAACGGCATTAAACAATATTAATTACTTTCATCTTTTTTAAAAAAATTTGATTTAGATCTTGGTTTTTCTAGATAGAGATTAGTTTGTGTTGTACAATACTGATATGTACGTATTATAATATGATTATTACGTTTATTTGTCAACAAAAATAAATAGTTTTAATATTAAATCAGTCATCTACTGTATATTTGGCAATAATGATTTTTAACTAAATGATGATGACAACTGATTTTCACTCCAACAAATACTCGTATGTTATAATTTAATGCTATATTAATTTAATAATGTAATGGATTGTTTTCTTAATTTTATTTATAACTGTAATCTTGTTAATAAACTATTAAAAGTTTATCTATAAAATAATAACTTGGAACAATAAACGTGAAAATTCAAGCTTTGCAAATTGATAAACTTTATTTATAAAGGGACTGAGTTTGCGACACGAATGTCCTTAAATTTTGGTGAAAAATGTCAGACAACTTTTTTTTTGGAATTACTTGAAATATCTATTGGATAGATAGGATACATTTGTACTTTTCACGAGGTCATATTATATTATTATGATTGCCTTAACTAATAAACTGATATGATAATAATTCTTTTCTTTGAAATTATATAAGAGTTTAAAAACTTGTTGAACTGTTTGGTGACTCATAAATTGAAAAATGAGATAGCAAATTAACTATATAAACATCTATTTTATAACATTCAATCATTTTACTGACTAAAACTATTTGCAATTAATTACTTAATTGACTGAAGTATTGTAAACAATGAAGTGTTTTCACATTTTCCTGCTTATTTTGCCTTTGTTGTGTCCTAACATGGCTTTACCATTAGATATCATTGAATACAGTCAAATCAACGATATAACTAATGTAGTGAATGGTAAGTTCAAAAGTTTTATTTTTATAATTTTAATACAGTTATTATAATATCTTAATTATATATTATGATGAATACAGAAAACGTTGACGTACCTGTTTGTGAAGTTGGTTTTATTGCAATTGGTGAAAATTGCTATTTAATTGATACAGCTGAATTAACATGGGATGATGCATTTACAATGTGTGATAGCATCAACACTGATTTGGCTCATCCATTAAACCGTGATGAAAACATGTTACTAGTTAAGTATCTGTTGGATAACTATCCAGGAGCTGTAGGTAAATACTATCTTCAAAATAAAATAACAAATTTGATGTATTTTTTTTCTTATGCAATTTCGTGTTAATGAAATCTAGCGTTTTGGCTTGGAGCAACTGATAAAACCACTGAAGGAAAATGGCTATGGCAACACAACAATGCAGCTATTGGTTACTCTAATTGGGGATATAAAGAGCCCGACAATCAAGATGGTCAAGACTGTCTGTCTAGTTGGGAAACTAATAATTATGCGTGGGATGACAAAGAATGCTCGGACAAACATGGCTTTATTTGTCAGCAAAAATAAACTAATGTAAACCAACAGTAACTGTTTTAATTTTTATTTTAAATATTCACATGTGTGTTTAATTCATATTTGACTACTTTTTAATTAATTGTAGAAATATTATACAATACCACTAAATTAAAAACTTAATTCTTATAACTTTGTAGGCAATTGAAATGCAAGTTAAGCTTATTGAAATATTAATTACTCTATATTTTCATAATATACATATTAAAGACACATTATTATACTTTTATATTTGGATTTAATAAACTTGACATTAAAAACACCCTTAAAACGTCTTATAAAACTATTTACTGATTTGAATTTAAAGTCAGTTATATTTGTTGACAAATAAAATAACGTTCAAGAGTGCAATCAACATCTGCCCATGCCCAATTTTCTGCTTCCCAAAACTCCAGGCATTCAGGGATTCCAACATTATTTATAGGCCATTCATATCCCCAATTATTATAAGTTATTGCTGTGTTATCATCTGCCCATGCAAATTGTCCATCAGTAGTTATGTCAGAAGCTCCCATCCAAAAAACTAAAATTAAACACGAAAATTGAATACATGTTATTTAATAAGCGACTATAAATTATATTTTATGTTTACGTGTTGCTCCCTGGTAGTTATCTAACAAGTGTTCAATTATTAATCGATTCTCATCATAGTTTTCCGGATGAGTCAAATCGGCATCAAGACTTTGGCATATTGAACGAGCCTCATACCAATTCAATAGAGTTGTTTCAAACAAATAACATTTCTCCCCAATTGCTACAAAGCCATTTTTGCAGATTGTTATTTCTACAGACAAAACAAAACTTAGTTAACAAAAATTAATATTAGAAAGCTATAATATATTTTATTTTATTTACGATTATTATACTAAAAACTATATAACAAATATTACTATTCTTACCATTTCCTGCATAGGCGACTTTATCTTTATCATTTTTAGAGGAAGCATTTGGCATTAAAACTACATTAGAAATAAACCCCAAAAGCACAATTAGCTGCAAAGTAATAATACGTTTTCCCATTATTAAATGAAAAAGTAAATTTAATAATCGCTAATATTGTATTGAATTATTTTTCCGAATGCTGGAAATGCAGTTGAGTAAGTGTTTATAAAGTAAAATCATTATCTAATCTTTTTGTCCTTAAAAACCGCAATAACCTTTCCAGAATTGTATAAAATAATTTTTGTTTTTATTACGTGATTTATAGATAGAAAACACATAGAAAAGATTTTCTATTAAAACAATCGTAAGGTTATTTTTAAAATAGCAATTGAAAACCTGTTAATTTTTATTGTTTTGGTAATGTTATCAAAACAAATCTAATTTCTAACTAAAAAAATAATCTCAAGAGGCACTTTAAAATTAACAGTAAATAAAGTTACATACCGAAATGTTTGATTTCTGTTGACATTTGGAAAGTAAAACTAATTCGGCCACTCTTATTAATACTGTTTATCCTTGCTTGTTAATTTTGGTTTTCTTTTTGTTTGATATTGTATTCGTATTTTAAATATTAACTAAAAACCTAAGTAGCATTATAATTAGTGTACCGACATTTAAAATTGTTTACACAGGAACATTAAAAATTATTGATTCTTCAAATTTTAATTACTGCGTAATACGCTTCTTAACTTGTTTAATGGAATCTAATAAAAAATATTGCGTTGTAATTTTAAAATTATTTTTGGAATTAGTATGCTATTGGTTTAACGACTTTTGTAATTGATTCTCTTTGTTGACAAGCAAATGGTGCACGGTCATTGCAGTCAAAGTCGCCCCACAACCAATTGTTATTGTGGTGAATAGCAACACAGTCTGCATTAGTAAGACTTTGGTCCTTATTATCCGGTTGTGTAAGTGCCCAATAAAAAGATTCCACTGCTGAATTGTCATGTTTCCATATCCATTGTCCTTCAACTGTTTCATCGTTTACTCCAATCCAAAATCCTGTATCTTTTTAATTTTGAAAACAAAAAAATATTAATAATACTAAACTTATAAGCTTATTATATGCCGTATATTAAGTTAGATTAATTTACTATTTAAATTATTGTAGTAAGTAAAGAAATGGTCGGCTAACAACAGATGCTCTTTATAATTTGCTGGATGAGCCAAGTCAGCGTCAAGACTATTGCATATACTTAGGGCATCAATCCATGTTAAGTAAGTTGTTTGAAAATAAAAACAATGTGAGCCAAGCTGGATAAAATCGTCTTTACAATTTGATTTCTGGGAAATATTTGATTCGGTTAAATTATAATCCAACTCAAAATGACCTGCAAAATTGGGAAACAATAATTACAACAATTCATTATTTAACTAAAAATGACTAAACTTTACTTACCATCCAGTACAAGAGTCACTTTATTGTTTTCATCCATTTTAATAATAGGATTTAGCAATGAGATTGATTTTGAGCATACTAAAGGCAAAATGAGCAGCACAGCAATTAGATACCTCATTTTTTAATAGGTTTTATTAATTACAGTTTTAGTTGAAACAAAGTTTTGATTTGGAGTTTATATAGAGCTTTTCAGGTATACTACAATTTATCAAGTGGGTGTAACTGTGACGAGTATCTTTTTGGTAAACAATGTTGAACAACTTTTTCTTTGAAATAGTTTTAAACATACAGTATATTGTGTTGATTATTGATAGGGTTCGCGTGTAATTTTTAAATCTAATTCTTATCTAACAGATAATCTTAAGAGCCACTTTAAATAAGCTGTAAACAAACATACAGTACATCCAGAAATGTGAGATTACTGTTGACATTTCGGAAATGAAACTAATGTGGACTTCTTTTATTAATACTTTGTATCCTTGTTTGTAAAATTTGGTTTAGACAATTAACTCTTAAGTGAATATAATTGTAAAATCATTATCAGCAAGTTTTTTTTAATTTTGTTTATTGTTTATTAAAATATATTATCTTAATAAAATTTTTGATAGACATAATAGCTTTTTAGTACCACATTTGCAACTAAATGCACTACACTATAAGTTTCAGTGTATTTTACATTGATTTTCTAAACTTTAATGTTTTTATCATGCGAGAAACAAACGAAATAAATCTTCAATGGGACTTTAAATCACTTATTCTGTGAAATATGTGGTTATTATTTATAATTTAGTTTTATTTTGATCATTTGTCTTTATAATTGCTATAAACCGCTTTGACATTGATTAAATTAATGCATTATGGAAATAATATAAGTTTATTTAAAAACACCGCATTTCGATTGTTTTTTTTTGTGTGTAATATTTGAAGTTTTAAATCTATTATTTTTGCTGACATATGAAATAGTGTTTATGTGTGCATTCAATATCAGCCCATGCCCAGTTATGTTGCTCATAATAAGATACACAGTCTTCAATGTCAGGAATATTGTTCGGTTCAGTAAATCCCCAGTCAAAAAATGTAACTGTAGAGTTGTCGTGGGCCCAAACGTAATTTCCTTCAGTTGTTACATCATTAACTCCCATCCAAAAAGCTAATTTTGAAGAAATTATTTAACACAAAATTTAATATTGTTAATTATGAAGTAATTATTGTTTACCTCCAGATCCTTGGTAGTTATCAAACAAATAGTCTAATATTTGTACGTTTTCATCGTAAATTAATGGATGAGCCAAATCAGCATTAACTGCATTGCACATGCTTTGTGAATCTTGCCATGTTAATGGCGTTGAATAAAATAAATAGCAATATTCACCAATTGCAACAAAGCCACTTTCACAAGTTAGTGCTTTTTTAACTAAAAACAAACCAAACATAATGTCAATTTACTTTTTTATTAGTATTACAGTACTAGATTTTATCATGAAACAATGTTTTTAAAAGAATTACTTACCATTAAATAGTCCAGTAGGCACATTTTTAACGACTTTATTTGGCAATGAAACTGCTTTGCAGTATGCAAATACAAACGTTAAACTAAGTACAGTAACAATTAATTTCATTTTTTAAATAATTTTTTTGTTAAGTGAAAACGTTGTAGTATTTGAACAAACTCTTTTAACAATTTTTCCACTGTTGAAATGATTATTGCTAGAAAATTTAAGTTTATATTTTTGTTATTTATTTTATCAAAGCAAAATGAAATTAATTCCATAATCTCAAGTGGTATGTTTTTACCTACAGTAGATAAAAAAACTTTATTTTGGCAGATAAATTGTGGTCTACTGATTATATTTTGACACTTTTATTTATTTTAGTCGATTATAGTTTCATTTAGTAACTTAAAGGAAGAAATATATTTAAAAAAAATTAATTTTTATGATACGAAACCGCTTTGCTCAATTCCAAACTTTGCAATAAATTAGTTTTTTTTTTAACAATACTCAAAAATAACACAGAACTTACTGTAGTGTCTCTAAAGGTAAAAAATTCAAGAATTAAACTTTCTTTACATTTAAGACATAATTAAGTAACTTATAAAATCTTAAAGAATTTAATATAATTTTTTTAAAATGAAAATATATTTGGTGCAATAAAACATAACAAGATATTGGTATTATCAGCAATTAACACCCATAATGTTAAAGTGTTTCAGTAATTACAATGTAAGTTATTGTGACTTTATACTAAGAAAACATTTTCATTATGCAAGTAATTATTTACACTAAAATTTGTGTCAAATATACAAAATATAACAAATTTAATATTATGTTATTATTGTTGACAAATAAAAGGATATTTAGTATCACATGTAGCATCAGCCCATGCCCAATTATCAGGTTCCCAATAATTTACACAATTGACATGAACATTATCATCAGGCTGTGTAAGTGCCCAATCAAAGTAATTAACTGGTGAATTATTGTATTCCCATTCATACTGTCCTTCAACTTCCTCAATTGCTCCAATCCAAAAATCTAAGTTACAAACATTTAACTTAAAAGTTTTTACCAAAATGTTTCATAATATTTACCACCAGTTCCATGGTAATTCTCGAATAAATACTCAATTATTAATCTGTTTTCATCATAATTTAATGGATGAGCCAAATCAGCATCAACGCTATTGCACATTGCAAGTGCATCTGCCCATCCTAATTTAGCAGTGACAAAAAGATAACAATTTTCACCAATTGCTACGAAGCCAGAGTAACAAATTGGTGCTTGTACAATTGCAGCATCTAAAGTCGAATTAATGATACATTAGTTTTAAAAATTTAATATTTTTCAGTACTTACTATTTATCGCAGGAAGTACTTTGCTGTTTTTATCCTCTTCAGTAGCGGTATTTGGCATTACAATTACTTTGGAACTTACCAAAGGCAAAATAAATAACAAAATTAAACTAAACATTTTTTTAATAATAATTTATTGAAGATCAGATCGTTTACTACAGCTTTGCTTTCTGTTTGAATTCTTAATAATTTCGGTTTACTGAATAGTGTTGTAGGTAGTGAGGTTATTACATCAATTTGATCCAGATAATTCTACTAAAGCAAAGATCAACTGATTTAGCAATCTACAAGTAGATAAGCATTTGATTTTTTTTTAAATCAAGCATTGTAATTTATAAATAAATTTTTAAAAGGAAAAGTACAATAATATGTATGATGCTCGATTCCAGAAGATAAGAAGATGTGAAATCATGGATTACATTTTTAATGATTCGAAATTAAAACAGTTTTATATTTAGAATTTTATTTTAAATACAATCACATCCAATTAAACTTAAAATTAATTAGATAATGGAGACAGCATAATTATAAACAGATTTTAATTGAAAAATAACGTTATCAAGCAAAAGTTGCTATTTTGTTTTTTGCAGCCACCACTACGTGGCAGCACGCTATGGGCGACAAATAAACATTGATCAGCAGTTATGCTTAAATCAGCACCTTTTTTTAAAAGATGTTTCAATGCAAGTGAATAGCGATCAGCAGTTATGCTTACATCAGCACCTTTTTTAAAAGATGTTTCAATGGTAATGTATAGGGATCAGCAGTTACGCTTAAATCATTAAGTGTCATACGAGACTGCACTTACGGTACTGTGGAAGATTGTTCGGCTGTTTTATATCAAAACTCATAAAACACAGATATGTTAGTCATATATTTGGTGCCATCTGATATATATTTAATATCTTTAATTGGGATATTTGCAGTTTCTTAAATGCTTTTGGTTAGGTACCTAAATCTTTGTGGAAGTGCACTACTGTAATTTAGCAACGAACTCGACTGTTTGTCTGCGACAGTGAAGTAGGAGAGACGGATTGGGATTCCTTGGTAAGAATTTAAAAAATAATTATGTGATAGTCTTGATGTTTGTTTTTAAAAAGTAACCGACTCTGTTATTAGGAGACGTATAATCGTAATTGTGAGGAAGATGTGGAAGCTAAAGATGATGATAGTTATGATTCTCAAGTAGTTGATATTTCCACGGTAACTTTTGTGTCAAGAAATATTTTTAGCTGTAAAGCTTAATGAAGAAAACAACGTGGTGAACGACCTAACATGAATGATCCGAAAACACAAGAAAGAAAAGACAGTTAATAATGTTAACACCAGCAGCTGTGAATTGAGTCTCAAAATATAGTACGGTATTGTATACTATGTAATAAATGTAAGTTTGTTTCTCGGCTAATAATCCAACGCTTAAATCAAGCCGTCCTCAATATCCGAAAATTGTGAAATAGCCAGTGCATGTAGTTTGAACGACCAGTTAGACACCGATAAGAAAACAGAAACGGTACAGTATTTCAACTAATTTATTAAGTAAGTTAAACTTGGGAGATATATTATAAGACATAAATGAAAGAAGAGTCGAATATAACCAGGAGGATCCGATGTCATTTTCCACGGTTAGTTCGATCAATAAACAGCCAGTTAAAGTTCATAGTAAGAAGTTAGAGTCGCCCAGGCTGCAGTTTCCACAATTTCAGACTGTTGGTGATTCTGTAAACACTGCAGTGTTTACATGCAGCATAAAGATGGTGAAGTTATCGTGGATAATAACTTTATCTGAATGATAAAATAACATGGTGGTAGTCACTCAGGATTTTCTAAAGTAAAATTGACTTTAAAATTCTTTGTTTAAAATCATTAATAAATATGAATCTTCTATTAGGTTAATCAAGGAATGACTGGTCGCACAGTTGGATCCCTTGCTGAAATTTGGGTTGTGATAACCGAGCAGCATTTACATTCTGCAGTGACTCACGGAGAAATCGAATTTATTTAGGTTTCGTTTGTTTGTTACTTTATTTTGTTGTTGGTCTGTTTGTGACGGTGTACCGAATTTGTTTTATAGGTAAGACTGAACGATCAGTTTGCTAATTTGGTGTGGAGACAACATTGTGATTTTGGATTGCACCAGCTGTCAAGGAATCTTATCAGAATATAGTGTCAAGCTTTCAATGAGAAGAAATTCTCGCATTTCTAATCTTGGCTTGCCTAGTGTTTATACTCAAGATACCATGCAGTGTTTTGTATTTCGTAAATGGATTTTTGAGCAACTGAATCTGAGCGATGTAAGATTTTAATTGCCAACTGCTCGGGTGGTTTCACTTTTATTTTATTTGCTTAAAACTAATCTTAAACAAACTCTGAAAACAGTAACTGTTGTTGAATTATGAGGGTTTTTTGAGTAAATAACTTAAAACTGTAGATGCATCTGAGCTTAGTTTTAAATTATTTGTTTATTTGATCAATTTTTAAATTGTTTTAATTGCAGTTCGAGTCTGTTACAATTAATTATTATTCTATGATTACATGGGAACATACATGAACGTTAATACTATGTTTTCCTCACCAGTAGTACCTACTAAAGAAGGATTTATTAATGTGCCAGTATTTTGGATCAAAAACAACATTTGGTGATGAAACTTTATGGAGTCTTGCATCTTTCAAACTTAAGTAATGCTTTGGATGATTAGTATTTGAAGTATTTTTAATGTTAGTAAATTATTTTGATGTATTAATATGTTGTAGTTTTCTATTGAGAGGGAATCTATTGGTTGTATAGGAAGCTTCAAAATGTAACTTTTGAATTGCTACAGACTGACAACCGATCTGACTGATTCAAGTGAGGAAGAAGTATCGTAGTGATTGCAATAAATTTATTTTTTATTGCACAAGGGGTAAGTTTATATAAATTTATGCTGCACCGTTCAGTTTGTAACTGGGATATGTACATAACGTTACACAATATACAGTAGTACAATCATTCTGTATTTGGTTATTCAGTACTGTAGTAACGTTATTCAGCAAAAATAACAGTCTAGTGTTTGCAGCCATCGCTACGTGGCAGC
The DNA here is from genome assembly GCA_013389785.1 of Helicorthomorpha holstii. NCBI lineage: Eukaryota > Metazoa > Arthropoda > Diplopoda > Polydesmida > Paradoxosomatidae > Helicorthomorpha > Helicorthomorpha holstii. The sequence goes on along the minus strand of JAAFCF010007112.1, from coordinate 5,751,702 downwards.
GCATTATGGCCGACAAATGAATGGCGATCAGCAATTACACTTAAATCAGCCACATTTTTAAAAGGACGTTTCAATGCAAATGAATAGGGATCAGCCGTTACGCTTAAGTCAAGAAGAGTCTTAAGAGATCACATACAGTAGCTTATTATTCAGAATAAAAAATTATAATACTGTAGTAAATCAGAGATTAAATTTGATAACCAGATAGTTTATAAGATACTGTGTAAAATTTAAATCGAGTTAATGTTAAAACAAATCTCGATATATTATGACACGAATGTATATAATTATATTTATTATCTGCAGTAGATATTATTACAATTACAATGTGATTTTAAAAACAATAATAGGTATTTCGAAGAATTCGTGATAATGCTTATTTATGAAGTCAACAAGATTCACCATAAATTTGTGCAATCTATTATCGATTTCAGATAATTAAAACTGACTTATTGAACAAGAATTGCTTTAATACATCGACATTCTGTTGATATCGCTTCTCAGAATAGCTAGATAAATAAATCATTGTAGAAAATTTTTCTATTAAGCAGTTTAGAAACAGTATCATTTAGTTTGTTATTTCTAACAATAATTAGAATCCTTTGTTTATTTTCAATTAATAAACGATGTACATTTTGCTGTTAATTTTATCAATCCTAAGTCACAATTTGGCTTCACCGTCACCAGATATTGAAAATAATAAAGCATTTCATCCATTGAATGGTAAGAACAAAACAGTGGTTTTTAATAATTGTATTTTATATGTGGTTTTTCATATTGTATTTCAGCTGTACAAGCACCGCCGTGTGAAATTGGCTTTGTAGCACTTGGTGAAAATTGTTATTTGTTTGATACAAATAGATTATCATGGAGTGGTGCCATTGCTACATGTAATAGCGTTAATGCCGATTTGGCACATCCGTTAAATTACGATGAGAACTTGTTAATAGTCGAGCATTTGTTGGATTACTATCAGGGATTAGGAGGTAAATCTATTTGAATTCTGAGTTGCATAATTGCAAGTTAAAGTATAAATGATACTTTATGAAACTTAGCATTTTGGTTTGGAGCCTCTGATGAAGAGACTGAGGGGCAGTGGAAATGGCTTTATAACGGCGCAGTGGTTACCTATTTTAACTGGGGTTTTCATCAACCAGACAATGGAACCGATAATGAAAACTGCATAGGACACCATGAACCAAGCAATTGGGCATGGCATGATCATTGGTGTAATGAAACTCTTCCTTTCATTTGTCAACAGAGATAAGATGTTTTTAGTAGAATTAAAAATTAAATTTTATTATGATGGAAAATGTAAAATAAAAATACAGTATTATAATACCGTAATCGAAATAAACCCAATTTTTAAATGCAAAAAAATTGTTTAGTCATTAAAAATTATGTATTCATTAAAAAAAACTTTATTAAATGAAGAACCAAGATTTCTTTCTTATATACAGTAATTTCAGTGTAGATACAAGTTCAGAGTGGTAATTCGTATGTACTACATTAATACTGCACCATTTATCGATCAATTAATTTAAAACATAAAAACTGATAACATTATTTTTGCTGGCAAATAAAATAGTACATATTATTGCAATTATCATCGTGCCATGCATAATTGTCTGTTTCAAAGTGGATGACACAGCCTGCCTTTCCATCATCTGGTTGAAAATAGCCCCAGTTACTATAATTTAGTGGTGAATTATCGTTTGCCCATACAAATTGTCCTTGAACGGCTAAGTCGTTTGCTCCAGTCCAAAAACCTTCATCATAAATTATTATAATAAATTATTATAATTTTTTGTAATAATCTTACCAATAGATCCTTGGTAGTTCTCTAATAAATGCTCAACTATTAATCGATTTTCGTCATAACTTTGTGGATGAACTAAATCAGCACCAATGCCATTACACATGGTTAAGGCATCATTCCATATTAATGCAGTCGCGTCAAATAGATAGCATTTGTCACCAAGAGGAATAAAACCTATTTGACAGGATGGTGCTTCCACATTTGCATTTTCAATGACAGCATTTTTCATTGGAGCAAAGTTAGAATTTACCCATGGTAAAATAAACAGGACAGTGACTATTATCTTCATATTCATAAATTTTAACTGCTTTTCTGAAGTTCTTAATGTGTTCTATAGCTAAATCACTGGTTACATTATGACAGTTGAAACTCTTCTTATTTTCAGAAAACTTTATCGATTATCAACGGTTTCCAACTGGTCTTATCAAATTTCACAGTAAATACTCGTATGAAATGCTGTGATAATTTTTCATGGCACTTCAGAAACTATTTTTTTTGTTGTTGTTTGTCTTATTGTAAAGTACAGTATCATTATGAACAAGAACGCAATAATTTAAAGTTTGTCAAGGTTTTATTAAGAATATAACTTAAGTAAATAAATTACGAAACATACGTTTTTGAAGTTGCCACTCCAAAAACGTTTACTGTAAACATCTGTTTACAGTAAACATAAATATTTTTCTTCGAATTTCAATTAAGATAACAACGAATTCATAAACTGAAAAATAAGATAACGAATTAAAAACTAAACGGTATAAATTCTGATTGTTTTGCTGTTTACAGGCATTAAACTGACTAGCAAAATATTTAAGCAGTAGCAATTAATTACATTGTTTAAAAACTAAAGTTTCTTTTAAAAAAATGAATAATTTCCTGAATATTTTTATTTTGATAATCATTTTACCATTGCTATGTCCTAACATGGCTTCACCATCAAATGTCATTGAAAATAATCAAATCAAAACCGGACTTGATGTATTGAATGGTAAAAACAAAAGGTTTTTTTTATACTTAATAATATTTTTGGTTGATACAGTAATAATGTGATGGCGGTAATTACAGAGATTGTTGAAATACCAAAATGTCAAATTGGTTTCATACCACTTGGTGAAAATTGCTATTTATTTGACACGACTCTATTAGCATGGGAAGATGCACTTGCAATGTGTAATAGCGTAAATGCTGATTTGGCTCATCCATTAAACCGTGACGAAAATATGTTATTAGTCAAGTATCTTATAGATAATTATGAAGGAACTTATGGTAAATACAATACATTGACTTGTCAAACAATGCTATTTAATGTTATAAAACATAGCATTTTGGCTTGGAGCCTCTGACCAAAGCAGTGAAGGCCACTGGATATGGCAACACAATAGTGCTGCTATCGACGGTTACTCTAATTGGGGATATCAAGAACCCAATAACCTAGACGATCAAGATTGTCTAACTACTTGGGAAACTAATAATTTTGCATGGGATGACAAGGAATGCACAGACAAGCATTATTTTATTTGTCAACAAAAATAAGCAAAATCAATTGTTTTATATTTGATAAACTACAGTATATTGTCTTTTATTAAGAAATTTCCTGTAAAAATGTAGTCATTTATTTAATTTACAAAATAAAGATCAATGGATGTTGGTTTTATTCACTTAAATAATAAATAATTCATTTGGATGCATAATATTATTATTATCAATTGATTATTGAATTAATCGTGCTAAAATACTGTACTATTACGTCATCAATATATTTAACTAATCTAAATGGTAAATTTACACTTTATTTAATTTACGCTTATTTTATTTAAAGTATCAATTGAATGTAAAAAAAAAAGTTGCAGTTGAGCTGTAATTTAAATTGTGATGAAATTTAAATTAATTTATGCTTTTTCATGTTTGAATAAAAGGATGAGCATTTAAATGAAATTTTCTGTGAACATGGGAACATGCTTTTTAATGAATAGTCTCCATAAAGTGGCTCTATTGTACCCCTCGGTCCTCTTGTAACCCCCTTCAAGTTGTAGTCCCTCTCTACCCACTCATGGGGCTTCGTAACTTTTTTTTTTTTGGATATGGGAAATCAAATTGCAGAGAAAACGACGATGAAAAGGGCATCTAATTTGCATACTAGAGCAGCAGGTCACGCCCATTTTCAAACCATTAAATTGTGTCAATCAAAACAGACAATTTATTTATTATTTATTCTAAAATTGAAACTAAAGTGTATTTTGAAGTAATAAAATTTTATAAAATATTTTGCAATTAGACACCTTTAAAATCGTGTAAACGCGTGGCTAAGATTAACCCATACATTTCCCACGTTTTCAACATATTCAAATATCACATTAAGTTATTCAAGATGCTTAAATGTGCATAAATATATGCAGACTTAATTTGACAAAAGGTGTTTTGACTTGTCAATCGACTGTGACTTAATCTTTACCATAATCGCATAATCTGATTAACCAATAGAAGAACTCTAAATAGGGATCAGTGTCAGTTATACTGAAATATTGTACTGACAATTGAAAATGAACACTCAAAAAAGTTCAAAATATGCAGGGGACTTCAAAATGGCAAAGTCAGTTAAGAAATTGTATTAAAAAATATTCAAATTTAAGTTTAAACTGTTGTTAAACCATTTCAACTCTGTTTTTAACCTTTTTTTTAAGTAAGAGATTAAAACTTAAAATTAAATTAAATTTTAACAAATTTTCTTATTAATTTTTTAAACTGAATTAAATATTGTAATAATTAGGTAGTTTGACCCTATGAAAGTCACCCAAATGCTTCAGTGAGAAAAAACCTGTCAGTACCATGTGTCCCAATTAGGGTCTTTACCCAATAATTACCGAATGCCATAGGGTACTTAGACCATTTAACCCTACAGAATAAAAAAATACCAAAAATAAAAAAAGAGTGCTAAATTTTATTTTAATTTTTTATTCCCATGTTTTGTGTTGTGATAAATGTGTTTAGCTTGGAGCAACATTTATTTACATTAAAAACCCACAATGACACTGCACTCCTTTTTTTTTCTTAATAGGCATTTTAAATTGCTAAAAAAATTCTAGTACAAATAAAAAGGGTATTTTTTATTCATATGCACCATATACGGTCCATAAAAAAGTATGTTATCCTTTGAACAAAATTATAGCCCCCTAAAATAACAATAAATTGAGACGCCCTATTAAAGCCCTCAAGACCTTCATTTTTTCTAGGATCCTTAGCGAATTGAAATGTGGAAATGGACTGGTGGCTCCAATTGGGGTAAATTATTTTTAAAAGATTTGCAGGAAACAAAACAACATTTTTTATATAAAAAAAAACTGAAACAAAAAAGTGCAAAAAGAAAAAAACAGTAGTTTTAATGTAAAAAGTAATATTGTGACTTTAAATAATAAATTACTTGCCAAAAGTAACTGAATCTAAAATCCATGAATTTTATTTATGAATTTATTTATCTATAATTACGAAAATATTAATTAACTGTTGGAAATGATTGTGTCTGACTGTGAAAGTATTGACATTCCAGTAATGACTTGTGACCGGAAACTCATAAAAATAAATGATAATTTCTCCATTGAATCTAAATTCCACTTATTAATTAAATAAAAGGTGTAAATTAAATATATTGTTAAATGTGTAATTGCTTCAACAGTGCTGTTTTAGTCATTAAACATTTTAATTTCTTCATGAATTTAGTTAACTATTACATTATTAGATGTAATTACAATATGTTCCTTAATGAGGTTTCACCGGAAATGCGTCTAATAAATTGTAATTTAACTGCTAAATTTGCTTATTAATATGAAAAAGTTGTACCCCATGGAATCTAACTTACACTACATGTAATATTAAATCTGATGGATTTTTTTGGGTAATGATTTTCATGTTGAAATGGAGCTCTAAATACAAGCATCCATCTTTTTATACAAATACAAAAGAAGAAAAAATCTCCTCTTCATTTCTAATATGTTTTTTCATCCCTCTTTAATATTTGAAAATAAAAAAAAACTATATAAGGCTTCTCACATACATAATATGAGTATGATATAATGGGATGATGAGAAATGATATTCATATTTTATGTAGGAGAAATAGAGGGGGAAATAAAGGAAGATATAATTCCCTGACAATGGGATATTAATAATGATAAAGCTTTCTCAATCTTATCAATGACATTTTTCAAAGCGTTTACATGCAAATTAACCTTAAATGCACTCAGACCACGAATTTTTATTTATTATATTTTTCCTTTTTTGCTATGTGACAATATTTGGGTTGACATGGAGACACCAGTCTGATGACGTAATCAGAATGATGGACAATCACTGTGTGACATTAGATAAATGGTGAAGCCACCTGGCGGTTTTGAATCGATTAATCTGGCGTTTTTCAACCAAACACAAACACACAACAAACTGATTGAATAACATATTGTAAAATTAAGACTAGCAATTTCGACCGGAAGTTGCATATGCATTTTCATGTGGAGCAGGTGAATTAAGTAGAGAAATTAGCTGGACCAAAGCAACCATATTTTTTTTTATCTAAATAATCGATTTGAGTGACCAAATAGCGACGCTGTAGTCAATGACCATAATAAAAATCAGTAAAAAGGAAAACAAAATTTTTTTAATGCTTTTTAAGTACTATCTGTCCATCAAAGCACAGAAAAAAACAGCTGCTAACTTACTTAGCATTGGAAGTTAAACACTATAAGCAATAATTTCAGGTTCCCATCTTCAATATCATCGTCACCCAACCCTAACATAAATACATTGGCAGATTATTTGACAATTATATGTGAGTAAAAAACTGTTCAAGCTTTTTTTTAGCATACACAAGTCACAAGTGTTGACTTAAAAAAACGAGAGAGCATTTGTTTTCATTTACTTTTTTTTAAACTCATATCAAATAAGGATAAATATCTCTTCAATTTCAATGTTTGGATTTTCAAGTGTTTGAGCATGTCAATCATTGCTAGTTTCAGATATCCATATAAAAAACTAGCATCGACTTGTATATTATTAACGAAATGTAGTCAATTTAAGCTATATTTTATGTATAAATTAATCGTAACTTAGATTTGTCTAAAACTATAAAGTATAAATTGATTAGTCATACAGTTAGTAGAAAATTACTTTAGTGAATAAAAGTCAGAAATTGTCTTTCCCTTTCAAATAACACTATAATGTTAAAAAGGAATGTTATTTACTGACTTTTGAAAAATGTACTGTAAATTACATTTAGGTTTTTTGCTTGCAAGTTTAGTGTTGCAAAAAGGCAAAATGTATGTAAATACAGAACTTTATCATTAATAGTTTTTAAATTACACATAAAATTGGTTTAAAATAGTAACTTACCATTTACAGGTCTTAAATGATGTTTTGTAAAAAGATTAAATGTTCTCACAGTCTCAAAATAATATTAAAAGTGGATCTTCATTTCCTTTATCAATTTGTTTTTTTTTGCTCATAGTTTTGCAAAAGTATACTGTATACTTTCTAACATTATTTGAATTTATACGGACTATTGAACTATAAATAAATTTACTGTTGCCTGAATCTAAATCACTGAAATTATATTATTAGACCAAAGTCAGAAATTAGGTTTCTCTTTCACATAGCACTCTAATGTTAAAAAGGAAAGATACTTTCAGACTTTCAAAAAATGAGCACATTAATTAAATTTGGTTTTGTTTTTTTGGTTGTAGTTTTTATAAATATCGGTTTTTTTATTATTTAAATATTCAGTTGGTTTATAGATATTTACCATTTCCAGCACCAAAAAAGGTGAATTTATAATAGTTAAAAAGTCATAAATTGTGTTTCCCTTTTGCATAACATTTTAATACTAAAAGGGAAAGTTAGTTTCTGACTTTTGGAAAACATGCATTATTAATGAAAATTCAGAAATTATGTTTCCCTTTCACATACTAATTTAATGTTATAAGGGAAACTTAATTTCTGACTTTTAAAATACATTAATTCTTTTACTTTCAGCGCTGCAAAAGTATTAATACTTTCTGAACTGAGTATAAATTTACCGTAACCAGAATATAAAGTATTAAAATGACATTAGACTCAAGCGTTGCTCCATAGACTCTTGTTTGATCGGTTTTATGACAATGATTATAAAACAGTTTTAGCCCCCCTTCTCTAATCATTTCCCCTCTGGAAAGAGTCCCAAAATGTCACCTCAGTTGGAGGTTAACTAAAACCAAAACTTTTCACCATGTTCTGTATGAAATTGTCCGGTTTTAAAATTTCTTAACTCTGTAATGTTTCTCAACCGCTGGTACTTCTCCATTTCAAAGTTTTTCTTTTTCATCTACTTAAAAAGGTTGAAAAACACTGCTTAAAGTTAAAGGGGAAATAAGGGGGTGTGTGATGCTATCATGAGAGTTTTTCAACGAATTAACGCATATTTCTTAATTCTAATTAATATCTTGTGTAGAAATTGAAGGCAAATAAATAAAACAATATTAATACATTAAATTTTCATTAACAATTTCCAGAAAAACACTAAAAAAAGTGACCAGAATGATGGATTTAGCTTCAAAGTGGGTGGCAATATTTCCTAAAACTAAACAGGCAGAATCAAGGGGATCAACAAGTGCAGCGGAAAAAAATTATTTCTAACTGGTTTAAACATGTTTGACAGTGGATTTTCAACTTAGACTCCAACTGAGGTCTACGAAATTTATTAAAAATTAACAACTAAAATTGATTCCTTAAATTTTTAAGACATTTTGTTTTCGTTCAGGAAGCTGTACAGATGTGGTGTCAGCCTAATGCGGTACTACGTGAAAACAATCAGCCTAATATGCGACTACGTGAATACAGTCAGCCTAATGTACGACTACATTAAAATAATCAGCGTAATGTGCGACTACATGGAAACAGTTTTTCTGAACAAGTTGGACACCAAAACAAGTATTTTATGTGAAATTAATTAATGTGAATGTACTGTATTACTGCGGGAACCAGTTCTGATAAAGAATTTAAAAAGAAATTGGACGAAAACAACATTGTGATAGAAAATTAAAGCATATTTGGGTACCGAAGAATGATCAACCGGCGCCAAATTCAGAGCAACTCAGAAGACAACCAAAACGTGAAGACAAAACATGTAAATTTGGTAAGGTTTTAATCAATTTTAACATCTATTTTGTGACTATGAACGAAAACATTGTTTTAACTTCTGGTTAAGATCATCAATTCAAGTGTAAATTATATTAAAATAATTAAAAACGACTGGGGCTGAACTAACTACCGTATGGATTTGGTGCCAATACTTGACGCCGAAATCAGAGCAATCAAAATGTGTGGATCAACGTAAAGACGAAACTTTGGTGAAAATAAAAGGAATTTGATAAGTTTTTAATCATCTTTTACATGACTATGAACGAAGAAAGTGTCTAGAAATTGTTCTTATCAGGACCTTCAACAATTTAAGTGGAAATTATATCAGAAGATATCAAAAATAGTGTTGGACTCAGTTAAATATAAGTTTGGAGCTAAAAATTGAAGCTAAAATCGGTGCAATAAAATGTGTGGACCAAGATACAATGAAATACTTAATGGGCAACTTTAACATGACTGTGACAGAAAAATTGTCTTCAAATTGTCTAAAACAGGAGAAGCGACAACCAACATAATCATGGTAAGTCATTTTAATTATTAAATATTTAAAGATCAAAATAAAACGGTCGAAAATTGCGGTTTTCATGCAGGATGATTTTTTTAATTTTACAGTACAATTATTGATTTTTGCAGTTTTTATCAATAAACGAGACTAAATTTTATGTATTTCAGTAGCAACTTTTCCCGTTTCTTTATTGACATAAAAAAAATTGTTTTTATTTAGAAAATCATCCAGTATGTTAATAGTCACAAACTAATATTGAATTGCTGATAAATTAAAATTAAAAAAGTGGCGTTTGACTTAATTGACGGGTGAAGACTCAATATAAGTATTGAAAGGGCCATTTAAACATCTGTTTATTTATAAAGGCACACGTGTCCCATGTAATCTAACGCTGTGGTGTCACGTACACTATATTGCAGTCAATTAAATGTTGCTGATACGTGATAAGGAATAAACTTTCTAATTGATTTACGACAATTACACTCTTCTTACAATGTCAAAGAACTCTTCTATTATGTAAAAAAACCCTGCCTATTTATGTCCCTTATCAACACAAAGGGCTTCCAGCTGAGGAAGGTAAAATATGGTGCCGTTGATATCTATCTCTTAACACCATATAGTTTTTTATGAGTTTTTTTCTCTCTTTTTATTCAAAACTGTTTGCACTTTTAGTGGACACTAAATCAACTTGCAAAATAATGAAAAACGGACCTTAAAATGGGCCTCAATCGTCAACACTCCACCCATATGCTTTAAAACTGGCCATTTAATTGATATTTGGGGGTTTTTTTGTGCTTATTATTGTAAAAAAATAAAATAAATTGGAGCAGTTTTGGGTTTAATTTTCAGCTTATACTGTATGTAACTGTGTTGTTGGGTATCACGGTTGTCTGGTAACACTGTGAACACCTGGGGAATCTGTAAATAACAGACTTAAAGGGTTATGAATAGATAAACAGCCAAAAGTTTGTTTTTAAAGGGGTTTCAAGTGGAAAATGGTCCAAAAATGTCAACAAAATTTTTCACAATTTTACAGACAATATTTTGTTTAAATTGCAGACAGATGGTTTGTTTAGTAAGTAGTCTATCCCTTTGCTGAGCCTCCTCCTACACCACTACCACCTCTTCCCAATCCTTTCACCGGAAGTTAGGTCTTAGTACTTAACCCTTTTTCTTATATCACGTGCGTAGTCACGTGTCAATCAATTGGCGGTACAAGTGAATGGGTTATGAAAAGACTTTTGGTAAATTTGGGATAAAAAGCCAACATTTTATAACTGTAACCCCTTTTTTGTGTACTTTTTATTTTTGCCCATGTCAGTTGAAAACGATTTTAACAATGATATAATTCCGTTTCCGGTGGTTACATCAGCGGTTGCAATGGTAATTGAGTTTGAAAGAATCAAAGAGATCGCAAATTTGAGCTTTTTAAATATTCAATTGGAGTAAAATTGACAATTGTTGAAATATATAAATAAAATGATGTGAATATACTCGTTTTATGAAAGAAAAATTGAGTTTATTGTATGGTATATTGTTTGAGGAAACTTTATTTCAACTTATGATCATCTAAGCATCCATTACTTATTTCAATTTTAATTAATTTTTGTTTTAAACAACATTAAATGAACATTTAATTAATAGGCATTATTAAAATTTAACTAGGTAAACAGGTTAACTTAGTTTTTGAATTACAGTTTGAGTATTCAAAATTAGTTTTTTCGACCAATGAAATATTTTATTGTTGATGGACATGCAATTTAATAACATTATCGTTTTATTTATTTAATTAAATTCTTATCATTAAAAGTGTTTTCGTGTTATGTAAATTTACAAAAATGTCATTACCATATTAAATAAACAAGCTAATCACATTGTTCAAGAAGCATTATACCAAGTAGTATACACTTAATTTGCAATTTAAATGGACTTTTTGAAAAATAATTTTTTAATTGACTTTTTGAAAACAAGTTTTAGTTAACCACTTACTTGATCATATTAAAGAAACATTTTAGTTACCATGTGATCATATGACATAAAAAAATTGTGGTTGACATATAATCAAACAGAATCATTTTATTTATCATATCAAAACAAATGTATGATTATAGTAACTTTCATTTTTATTTAATGAATCAAAATTTCGATTATTAAAGTAAATCTCAAGAAAATGCTTTAAAATTCAATGTATAAAGCATTAAGTTATCAATTGTGTAGTCAGAATAAAAATGAGTTATTTTAAAACTATCAGTTTTCATGGCCTAATAACTTCAATTTAAACCAGTTTGTAGTCCACTTTTAAATTTTAATTTGATTAATATCCAAATTGGCTGACTTGCTCGAGTCCAGGTGAAAATGTGTTGTTAATGTTGTGGTAGGCGTGGCACAGGTGCTTGTCAATTAGACATCTAAACTTCAAGTAAAAAAAAAGAAAGTTAAAAGGCGATCAAAGTGTTATTTATTTGTCTCTGTGATTTGCATATTAATATTATCCGAGCCCATGAATCATTAATGTACATGTTTATGGAAGCGTATAAAACGCCTCCTGGCGAGTGAGTGATGTAGTGAATGAGTGACAATGGAGAACATGGCGTAAAATTAATGATGGCATATCAGTGTCAAAATGCCTTTTAAGCTTCAATTCAATCGTGTACGTTTGGACAATTATTAGTGTTTAATGGTCACTAAGGGTACAACCGTCTAACTTGAAGAAAAAAATGTATTTGATGGTGGTTACTGCTGAGATTTTTTTTTCTTTCTATCCATTTTATTCAATATTTTGGTGTATAAAGATCATCAATCAAATTTTGTTGTCATCAAAGTGTGAAATAGGACACCCCAACAGTCCAACTTTTTTTTGGGGGTAAGTTACACGGGTAACAACACCCACCCCTCTCAATATTCCCTCAACATCAATCAAAAATTATCAGACAATCTTTTCCTATTCATTTTTTTATTTATTAGAAATTCAATAAAATTAATATACATTATAAATATTATTATTTACAAAAGTAATTGCGTTGTTAAATTAGCATTTTTTGTCTTCGTGGTCAGTGTCACATGAAGACCTTGAATTGTCTTCGCCGAGTTTGACCTGTGATTTGCTGGTGCATGTCCTGAGACATTTGCATTTGGTGTCCGTGGTCGAGTGAGGTGTCGTCCCGTCTTTCTTGTGTTTTACTCGTCGGTTCTGGAACCAGATTTTTACTTGCTTTTCGGATAGGCTTAAATATGTGGCGATTTCGATTCTTCTCAAACGAGATAAGTACATGTTAGATGAAAACTCGCGTTCCAGTTCCAGTAATTGGACGCTGGTAAAGGCAGTTCGGATGCGTTTGCTGCTGGGCAGGTCTTCACTGTCCACACTGGCTCTTTCAACAGCGTCTAAAAAATTTTAATGGTTATTATTAACATTAGTGCCAAATGTAAAAAAAGGCATATTCATGCAAAATGATACCAAATTTTGCATCAAAACAATGTGGCTTTTGACATTTTTGATAACAATATGAACTGATTTGATAATGCATGGATTTTAATGTTTTAAATAACTAAATTGAAACTTCAAATAACAAATTTAGTGACCACTTGATGCAATTACCTTCACAAAAATATATCAAAAAACATTAGTCATCAAATTTAGTTATCAAAAATAGCTTTTCTGCTTAAGAAAAACAAATCTAATGTCAAAATTTATAAAGTTTATAACACAATTTAGTATTCATTTTAATTTAATTACTATACAAAAATGATTTATCTATTGAAATCAAACATTTGATTGTTAATAATGAATTTTTGCATCTTATTTTCTGAATGCTTTATCAAAAGTACCAAATTTTGTGCCTTTTTTAAAAAAATCATTTTTTTGTATGTAGTGATAAGCAAAAATTTAGCATAATGGCACTTAATTACTTAATATAATTTGCACATACCTGATGTGATGTCTTCAACTTTAATTGGTGATTTCTGTGACTTTTCTTGGTGCTCATTAGTATCCAGAGTTTTTATTGTTGGTGGTGTTGGCAATTGCAATGGTAACGCTGGTGGTGTTTGTGACTGTTGCTGCTGTTCTTCACGGTGGTGCCCTTGGTACAAACTTTTATTAATTAAATCGTAAGGTGGTGCATGGACATAATGATGGGCACTTGGATGACACTGCCCCCTCAAACACATGTGACACGGATATTGTGGAGAAGTGAAAAAAAGTCCATCAAATGACGAAGATGCTGGCGAGCATCCCGAATACAAGCTAAAAATCGTGGGTCGGTGTGTATAATCCGTAGAGGCTAATATAGCAGTGGGTCTGGCCGGTTCCTTTCTTTTTTTGGTAATTAGTGAGTCAACATAAAATGATCGCGACATGATTGTTGTTGTGAAGTTGTCTCACTTGGTCCTGTGATTGAAATGAGGCTCAAAGCAGTTTGAATGGGGCAGCTGAGGGGATGGGATGGAGTTTCGAGTAAGAGAGGTGGAGACTGAACTCTGTTCCTCCATTGGCTTACTTTGGGTCTCCATAACAAAATATTACAAACGCCACCTGCTGGTCAACATGTATACAGTTATACATAAGTACATAACAAACTGATTTACAAACAGACATTGCATTATTATTATTGGGATTTGCAGTCAGGGGTCAGTGCTTGTTTATTTATTTGTGTTTGGCCCTCTCAACATTGGAGTGGAGTTAAAAGGTCATGACGTCACCGGTTCACACGCTAAAACTTCCCTCCAGGTCTGGAAAGTGGAAATACAATGCCTCCACCCCTCTTTCCACCTTGTCTACCTCATAAAAGATTGAAAAAAAAATTAATGTTTTTGGGTGTAGAACTATAAAAATAGTTGTTTGAGTTAAATTAGGCTTGTGCTTATGCAGTTACTGTTTGTGTCGGTCATTTAGGGTCCTGGGAAACGCAGTACTGGGGCAAAAAGAGGGAAATGCGAAAATGGTAATGGGTAGTTTTGAGGAAATAATTACAATTACTTTTTGTCCACCCACACACATATACACGTGCTAAGTCACGCCCACCAAACAAATTCCAAACATTTTTCCTATTTTTTTCATTTAAAATTAGACATTTTATTTCGGTGCAAAGGGTCCTAATTTTAATATCGCACAAGGCCTTATTTCTCATAAATCACTAAATTGTGTCGTCTACAGACAGTTTCTCTTTTTTTCATATGTTTACATTTCCCTTTCATCACTCCCCTAAAGTAATAGACGTTATTGGTATTATCATCATCATTATAATTAAGATAATGACAATAGGAAATGATTGTTTAACGAAACGATTTTTCTCTCTCTCTTCATCTTTCTGCCTCCCTATTTTTTAATATCATCTAATATGCTTAAAATGCCTAGGAGATTTACTAAATCCCTACTTCAAACAAGATGCACGTGCATCCAACATCTTTGTTATTAAGTTTATATTCCAGTTCCACTATCAATCCACAGCCCTTTAGCCGACATGGAGTATTTATCAATGCATTAGCGACTATTAATAATTTTATTAAAATATTTTTTGTCATATCATACTGTAGATCTTTTTACCAGTTACCGATTTCTATTTATGGAAACCAATTATAATTATTAAGGAAAGCACGGTAGACACATAATAGAATTTTATGACACCGGTTTTGTGTCGTTACTGCCCTGGTTAAGACCTAAGACCATCATTTCCTTGGATTTAGGCTACATTCACCTGTTTGTCTCTTGACATCAATCTTGTCAACAGTAATAGCTGTACAGCTAGCATTTCCCACTATGGAAGATGAGTTTTAAGTATTTCCAACTATAATTTAATAGTTTAAACAGTTATTTTAAGAAAAAAAAACAATAACTTTAACTAACTAGAGATCCATTAAGATCATATGCTGGTATTTTGTGTGAAAAACCATTAAACCAAAATTCCATATGCGTTACAAATCTGTAAAATATTACATGGTGGAGCATTAAACTGTTTAATATTGGAAATAAAGCTCATTCACTATTAAAAGCAGGCTGTACAACAATAAAACTATTTTACCTGTGAGATTTTATTGTATATGAAATTGCATAAGGGGGTGTATGCGTGACGGAAGTGTTCTGCGAACCGGAAGTTAGGAGGTTTGGTTTTGCAATGTAACGGGTAAGCAATGTGTGCAGCTGCTGATTTTGGTCTACTTTTCAATTCGATTTTATTGACTATCAAAAGAGATTTGGATATTTATGAGAGTGTAATTCAGGGGTTTAATTTGAAGTGGTGACGCAATCGATTGGTTACGCCGGTGAAAGTTTCCCTTTTGTGTAAACACTCTCTAGAGTGGAGTATAGAGTAGAGGCAGGCCAAGCCAGGCCATCAGAGACAGGGACATGGGAGACACGTGTTGCCCTTAACAATTCAAAGACACAGACGAACAAACCAGCTGCAAAATTCCCCTCCCCCTCTTCAACAAAAATAAAAAACACACGTAGAAAGGCACTTGAAAAAAAAGTTTATATGGCAAAGTGCTCAACTGACAATTGGTTACGCTCAAACACATAAATACAGACCAATTTTAATTAATTAATAATTTCATGCAACATCAAGCACACAAGAAATCGTTTTGTAACTTATATGCTGTGCTTTTTGCAAAGAACTGAACCCAAAACTCATAAATCACTAAAAAGAGGTGCACAGTAACACCACGGTACGGTACATTGTTAACAAATTTGGCTGAAACTTTTATTTATAAAAAGTTAAAAACCCAAAAGGAAATGCAAAAAAAAACTGCTCATTCATTACTTAACAATTTACAACATATGGAAAACTGAGCTGCAACTATTATTATCATGTAAATGGCCAATAAAATGATCATCTTTTTAAAAAATAATTACCACTCAATATTCTTAATTAAATAACGAGGTTAATCACTTAAAGAAAATTAAAATAAGAGTTAAAATCGATCATCCCACAATTTAAAACTCAAATAAAAAAGGGGATTATAAATTTCTAATCTATGGTAATTGTTTTACATAAATTTTTTTAGTAACAGGATAACACGTGTGTAAAATTTGCACAAGTGTAGATGAATGTGGAGCAGAAGCAGACGACAATGATGTTGCAGATGTTAATTGTTTATTAGGGGAGGGCAGGTGTTATTGCGTCTTAATCATATAGGTGAAAGGTGGGGGTTAATTAGGATTTAAGAGGAGTTGATTGACATTACTTTTGCATGTCTGTTGTTACTCTTGCTCAAGCCTTATAGGCTTAAATTAGAAATTTTAATTAGGCAAAGAGAGAAGAATGGAAAAATGAAAAATCTGTGTGTTTATGTTGGTTATAAGTTCATAAAAAATCATGTTGGGGCAGATGTAAACCTAATTGTCACATGGTTGGTCGAACTGAGCAAATAACTACGCTATTTAACCATCTGCCCTTTATTAATATTATTATTATTCTCTTACGATTGGGATTGCTACACTTTACTCATTTTACACTAATTAGCAGCTGCTTTTTTCCACTTTTAGTTTTATACTCGAATTAGTGTAACAACAGTACCTGACGTCATTTAATGAAGCACTAACATGAAAACAAACTAGAAATTAACTAGATTTTAGTTTAATAAGAAACAAAAAAGATTTTATTAGTGTTTTTAAGATTTTATTGAAACTTAATAATATGAATTTTAGTTTCACAAAACTTAATTTTAATTACACTGTTTAATTCTATTATGTAAGTATTATAAAGCCCTAAAGGTATTAAATTAGGAAGAGGCACTTAATGAACTTCAAAGCACTAAATTGCTGTTTATGTGAAATTGTAGTAACAAAAAATGCTGAAGAGGAAGCTTTTTAATGTAAAACTTCCGCTTGCAAGTACATGTACAGTTATAAATGTTGATGGCCTAATGGTGTATAGCTAACGCGTGTCCTTTCATGTTCCCCTCACTCCCCAGCCTCCACCCCATCCCAAAGTCCCCTCTTTCTTATTCCCTGCCCTTTAATCCAATCTATATTGCAGGCTAATAAAACGAAGACACACGTGCCCATGCTTTCCTCCCCCTACAAACCCAAATCAGCCCATCAATCTAATGAATTGTTTATATGAATTTCACATAGGGACTGATTAGCTAACGGTCAGCGGAAGTGACTAATGATTAACCACACCGGAAGTGTCATTTATAACCGTTAAATCGAGCTAAATGTTTATAAATCACTATGGGGGATGGTGAATTCTGTGTGACCAATGGTTGATCAATGTAAACAAAATGGCTTTTCAATGCAATGGCTATTGTAATATTTATTATAATTGATAATGATGGATGAATGGGATTATGAGATACATTGTTTCGTTATTTAGTTACATTGTTCTGTGTTTTTAGTCATTGTATTGTGAATTTTAATTTGTTACCAGTCGTTGCATCCTCACTAATTTGACTGTTATTTTATCTTGTTTAAGCTAGAAATTTTGCGAAAATTACTACTAAATTTGCTTTAATTGCACTGTATGTTAGGCACAAATATTATTTGCTATTTTGAATTTAAATTAGATATTTAAAAAAACAAAACTTGCTATTCTGAAAGCGAAATTTGCTATTCTGAAAGCTAAGTTTGCTATTCTGAAAACTAAATTTGCTATTTTGAAAGCTAAATTTGCTATTTTGAATGCTAAGTTTGCTATTCTGAAAGCTAAGTTTGCTATTCTGAAAGCTAAGTTTGCTATTCTGAAAGCTAAATTTGC